>DWTW01002398.1:0-11084 GCA_018246275.1 Papilio slateri
TGCGGACTCTACCACTATGCACTTATGGTGTTGCTCATGCACTTATGGTGTTGAGGATTATCGTCTGTTGACTGCAGGTGGTAGAACGTTGCCCAAATTGCATTTTTCATTCTTTCCAGTGAATCACAATTATGTCTGATTGCTGCTTCGTAGTATCGACTCAAATTATCAATGACTTTTTCAGTGAGCTTCCCTTTGCCGCCAAGTAATTTTACTCTCTACAGTTTTATTTACAAGATTACGTAGACGTTTACCCATTGTTTTTTCACGTGACCGACACATCCTTTTTTATTTATAGTAAAATTTTCACCGTAAGGTTTAGCTTTAAATAAATTGCCGTAAGTTTTACTGTCACCGTCTGCAATATAGTTTGCTCCGTAATTTTTTTCTGATCGGCGGAACAATTCAATAACAGCATTGACTTCCATGTTACCTGATGGTCCGTTGTGATTGGCTGCACAACTGCTTCTTCCATAATTTGCAAGCCTGACAGTACAAACTACTTATGAAAATATCGATAACTTTTCCAGACCAATATCCAATCAAGGAAGTGACGCCAAAGGAAGAGCTGAAGCCTTGCTTCTGCCATGTGCCTGTCACCAGAAACGGTCAAAGTGTCCGACTCCGAATGCGCACGTGTTTGCTGTTTTTCTTCGTTTGCGGCGGAAACAAGACATTTTTCAGCAGTCGTTTTGGCTGCTAAGCCCAAACCTAATGTACGCATTACAAAGGCAAAACGAGTGTTTATTTCATAGCGATGATCAGTATTCTCACTGGACGGTATATAGCGTGGATCACAATTTGCACATTTGACTTGGATTTGGAAGCCAAGGCCTTCTTTTTTACAGCTTTTGAAGTCAACTGAACCATCACACTGAGCACATTTCACTAAACTTGGGATGGTTGAAAAAATAAGCAAAAAATCTCAACGTCTTCTGGTACACTTGCACTGGTATTTAGCTTGATTTTTTTCGATGAAGCACTTTTCGTGGTAGTCTCATTTTTAATTATTTTATTTGGATTAAACCTTTTTTTGATCTATCCAACATAGCATTAACATCATCTTATGAACTATTTTCTCGGTTCGTAACATCGTCTAGCCCTTGTCAATAAATGAACGATTTGATAATGCGTAACGTAGTGCCTTTAGAAGCCTCTTGGTCGCTGCGACAGTATCACTTTTTTTTCTTTTCAGAAAGATACTTGTATGATATTAACAAACTAACAATATTAAAAATACATCGTAAAAATATATAAATTAGACACATCTGCTATGATAAGCTGTCAACGTAAATAAAAAGGAAAAGGCCACTAAAAGTAATTTTTCTACGTAGAAAAAGTCGCACGCAAGTAACACTAAAGTCGAAGATGAGTACGTAGGTACAGTTGGCTGGTAATACACTGGACACGTCATGGACAGGACTGTCTGACCGCAGCCGACAAGATCGTTCAATTATCATATTTCAACGCTTCACTCAACTTAGTTATATTATAATAAAACTGTAATAAAGTAATATAATAGAGGCGGAATAAGGTAAGTAAACTAATAAGCGTCTTATTGGTAGCTAAAACGTCTATATTATTTAATTTGACTTGACCGTTATTCGAAACTTATTGAATTGAGACGTGTGTGTTACCGCCTGTGACGTAGGACGTCTATGTGAGAGTACACAAAATATTTACCATTAATACTGATTTTTTTAATTATTTGATAAGTAGATCAATTAAGTCGTTCCTTTATATTATTATAAATAATAAACAAGTGCTAAAATATATCATAAAAATATTATATGATTTCAGCTAAGTATCTACATACGTATATAAAAGAAGAAACTGTCAGATTGACTTAGAGACTTGAAATTATGCACAGAGAGATTTCTGTTATTAGGTAGGCGAGCACTAAGAAATAAATTTCTAAATTCATCCCCTAAAGGTCGGTGTCGGGTCGGGTGAAAGTTTGTATGATTAAGTTTCTATAAGTTACTAACAGATGGCGGTGTGTTAGTTTTTCAATATAACATTTCAACATTCAACATATTTTGTTTTCTAGGGCACACGTCACGTGTGTTTTCCTGGCTTTAGATAATTAGTGCTGAAAACGGCTGAGCTGAAATAAAGTGACTAAGCAATACGAGATATTGGTTAGTTAGAAGTTTAACTCCTCGCTTATACAATTCTAAAACTGAGTGGACCTCGCAAGGGAAAAAATGAATAGGTATAAACATTTCGTTGATGCAACTTGTGATCAAAAACGGTAATAATTAGCTTCATTCTTTTGTGCATTTTGTTTTCAAACCCTTAACAAGTTGGTCTATGATCTGAACTGGGAACTGGTAAAAACAATCAAACAAGCAAATTGTTTGATTGTTTTGTGCAGCTATACCAAAATCATCAGACTCATAACTTAATTCTTGTTTAATTATTCAACTGTCCCACTGTTTGTTTTGCGTATGGCCAAAACTACATATTTGAGTAGGAAAAGCGACGTAACGGTGTTAGAAGAAAAAGCTTTCATTCGTGTTTCGCAGCCATTTTTGCGATACTGTTGTTCTTTATATTGTTCATTACTGTTGTTCACGTTGGGGGGCGCTATGATCTTGGTTAAAGTATGAATTGAGTATCATATGAGTTCTCTCCAACTACCGGTTTTCAACTCTTCGTTGGTGATAAACTAGCCTTTACCACACTAAACTTTGCCAAAGTGGTCTAGGGTGATTGTTGGTGGTGCTAGGGTGTGCACTTTAATGTTCGGGACATGAAAAGACTCGTTTTGCACCAATATTTCGTGCTTATTTGCAGCAATCGAGAGCGTTCTGTATCTGGAAGAAGAGAGTCAAATCCAGGAAGATAATTGCTAAAATTATCCTTTGTATTGAATTTCAATTCAAGATCACTCAAACATCCTTCTAAAGAAAACTGCTTTGCCGAACCCGATTTCTATGTCCGATAACTCATAGTGATATGAGCTAGCTCATTAAATTTGATCAACAAACCAATAGGTTACAGGCAATCCCAATAAAAATTGTTTAGGTATATTCTCTTGATAGAAAAAATATCACCCTAAAGGATTCCCTTCAAAATATGGTCGGTATTAGTGTTGTACATTTCTGACACTTATTTGGTTACGTGAATGTTATAACCATCAACTGCAGCTGATTTGGTTACAGTTTTGATCTTGCTCTGAAACAATATGTTATTACTACGTTTCAGGAGCTAACGGTGATCTTTGAACATGCAGTTTTAGAAACTGAGAATGATCTTTGAATGTGTTACGTATTAAGATCTGACAGTAGCCGTTAAGCCTTAAAATAAAGTTTTGAATAATGTCCATGTTTATTTTTGATTGCAATGTAAATTCTTCTCTCTTTGTGAACAAAATATGGCCAGCGACACATTTTAAAGCAGTTTCCATCTAAAATAACTGAAGTGGTTGGGTTGGTCTAATTCGGTTAATACCGTGCGTTTTTCGCGTTTTAAATTTAGATATTGATTTAAACTAACCTTTATTTAACCTTTGAGAACAGTTAAAACTGTGAAAACAACACATTAAAGCCTTAAGACAAGAACTTCAAGTCTTTGTACCTTGAATTTAGTCTTCTGACAGGTATTTAAGATTATTCCAGTAATTCCAAGCCATGAATTTGCGATCAGAAAATCGACGAAGTATTAATAGTTCTCTGAGGATTTGAGCTATTCAATTCGTTAAAGCAGTAAATGTTTTTAGAAGGGGATCTTATGCCAGCCATGCCATATCCATATGCCAGCTTTAATTTTTATTTTATTTTATTTTGTTGTTAACATGGAAAACTAGTGCTCTTATACAATATCAACTTTAAATGCGCTTTTTAATATTTTAGTCACAAGTTCTTCCTGTTGTTGTGAGTTACCAATAGATTAGACTAGAGAGCCAATCATGGGGTAGTTAAAAATCATGTATGCAACGTACATTCATTATTTTGAAATTGTCGATATTGATATATTTGGTTAGAGCCATTAAGTTGAGGATTGTGACCTCGAGCCTTAAACTAAACGCCAAAACTACTGAGCCTTTTAAAACTCCGTGTTCCTTAATATTGTTTATTACCAAACACCATCCAGGCGGTATATGAAAAAACTATGTCAGTGGCTTCGGGGTGAACCAGCGGTGGTTTCTATTGAGAGGATATGCGATATCCTGTCGGCATTTTATCACATAACCGGAAGCTTGCAAATGTATCAACTGGATGTGAAAGACAGTGAGCGAATCTGGTGAGCACGGTTCAAATCAGAAACATATATTATTTGTGTTTATCTCGAGGTTTTTAATCCCATGATGATTTACACTCAAAATCAACAATACAAATTTGGCTACCTCTTCTGTTGTCCTTACATTGAACTTGATTATACAAAAAGAATCGGAACCAAACGTATGCCAGCGTTGTAGCAGTGCCGTTGCACCTTTAAACATCTACTATGAATCTACTCTGATTATTGCGGACGTTAGTAAATAGAGGTGGTCACTATAAATATCAAGAATTGCTTGCTCGTTTGACTCTACCATAAAAATACCACCAGTACGTTTATTTTTAACTTAACATTTATGTCGGTGGTGGCCCATTTAAAATAACCATATTTGTTGTGTGAAAAGTGCTTTATTTAATTAACCTTCCTGTCCTTAGGTTAAAGGTAAGCGTGACAGACAGTCCGACGATCTCTATCAGCCCGCCGCACAGCTTGGACTACGTGTGCCAGAAGGGCAGCCCCGGCAGCGTGACGCCCAACGGGATGCTCTCCAGCAAGTCCACGGCCACCACCGTACTGCTGAGCCCTAGCTACCTGCGGAGCACCTGTCAGTGCAGTCAGTCCATCAAGGTTTGTCTAGCGTGCGACAGTCCTACCTAAAATGTTGTTGTTTATATAATATTATTATAGTTATCTGCAGTTAAATTAATAGATGGCCGATGTGCCGTGATTTTTTATAACTATGCTGTGATTTGTGTGCAAGTCTGGCTGTTTGTGTGCAAGTCTGGCCAGCATCGTATGTTCATGGGAAGGCGTTTTACATTATCATCAGGTGAATAAACCAGTCGTCTCGTCATCTAGGGAAATGGAAAAAGGTAAATATAATAAATTCATTTCGTGCTAAATATTTTACATTGCGATTAAGAACTGTTTTATTTACCTTAATGACAACCGACTGAATAAACGTTAATGTAGTAACTACAAAGATTTTATATAGGTAGAAATAAAAATAAAACAACAACAATAAAACTTTAACAATAGTAGAGCCCGCAACAGCAACAGTTGTTGCACGAATGGGCCGACTCGATCAGTGAAATATCACGACCTCGCAGAAGAGAGGCGTGAGAAGATGTATTCTGCGTTTCGTCTTAAGAGAGAAGTGGCAGAGGCCCAAGGGCTCAAGGGGAAGGGGATGGGCAGGAAAAGAAAATATCCTTTTTCCTGTCTCTCCTCTCTGTCCAAAGGTTGGCAACGCACCGGCAACTCTTTTCCTAGGGATGCCTATGGGTAGCGGTCACTTTATATCGGGCGAACCGCTTGCTCATTTGCCACTTTCTTCCATAAAAATTGACACTTTTTTAATGTATCAACTATATTGTGTCGTTATTTTCTAACGTTTTCTCTATCAAATAAATGCAAAACTATATCTAAAGTTCTCAACATCATTTGATTTCATTTCTATGTACTAAAAAACGACGAATTTTGGATATCAAATTCATGCATTTTTTTGTATAATTACATTTTCTTTTACGATGTTGCTATGTATTTATGAGAAGAGATTTAATTAGAGTTTTAAGAAGCGTTTTCCCCTCTAAGTCTCTTGAAATGTTACTTTTGCTTTTTTATTGAAATGTAAATGTAAGAAACTGTGAAAAGATAATATAAAATAAACATCAAGAAATTTAAACATCTCGATATCATCGCCGTCATCAAAAGATACGTTCACAACCAGTTTACCAGTGCGGATGTGCCTTTCGCTCATATAGTATTAAGACTTGTAATTATATTGTTTGTTTCAGAGTGTGAGCGAGGTGGCGCTGACGATGCCCGCGGCGGCGGCGACCGGCTGGAACGAGGAGGCGCCGGGGCTGGCGTCCGACGGCCTGTCCTGGCGGCGGCTGCACATGTCCCGCGCCAAACTCAAAGCCACCGCCACCACGTCCGAACTGCTGTCAGGTTTGTAATTTATACCCAAACCTTCATCTTATGCATCAATACAGGAGGATCAAAAATAATGTAAAACGAAAGACCATAGATTTCTTGGCCAAAAATATAATGATTTTTTTAATTAATTTCTTTATCTTACGTGGTATTTTTGTGTTACAGGTTTCGCTATGGTAGCGATGGTAGAGTTACAGATCAACGAGCCTACGAACGTTCCCGAATGGCTGTTCGTTATGTTCGCTGTGTGCACAACTGTGCTGGTCGCAGTGCACATCTTCGCGCTGATGATCTCCACCTACCTGCTGCCGAACATCGACGCGGTCAGCAAGATGGAGACTCCCGGCGGACCGGCGAGCGCGCTCAGGGACTCGCCGCACGAACGCATGCGGGGCTTCATAGAGCTTGCCTGGGCTTTTAGCACTGTTTTGGGTATGGTTTGTTTTAATTTAACTTTATATTAGCTGTCAGGTTTAACTTTTGATACACCAACTGCTTCTGAGATATCGCAAAAGACAGGTAGAAGATGAGAACAAAAAGAACTGTTTTTTGCCTTTTTATCTCCTTTGACCTTGCCTTCATTAAAGTGGATATGTGTATATACTCTGTGATAGATGCCACACCGGCGTTGTGTCTACGGTGCGTCGGTGATGTGAGGACGCAGCGGTACCGCTTTGTAGTTCGCAATATAAATCAGAACGACTGCCATGCATCAAAACGCCGTGCGTTGATGCAACACGCGAGCAACGCACATGGGACCTTATAGACGAAGCGGGGAGGGGTGGTACACGGTGTAGCGCCGCAACGATGCACGAGCACTACGTCGCACTGAGCTATTGCAGAACTGTGCGTTGCATTGCGTCACCGCCGGTCGTGGCCGTGGTCGTGTGGCACACTGTCCATCGAATCGGCTTCGCGTCGACGCACCGCAGACGCTACGCCCGTCTGGCATCTCCCATTTGTAGTACTACGGAATATTTTATAACGTTATCAAAGCTCTACATTACCAACTCTCTCAGACTAACTCAAAAGCTAATAGAGTGCGACGCACGCCGATACGCATATTGTTGAGTATCGGTGTGCATTCTGCTATCTTGATGAACTCTGGGGAGTAACAGTGCAAGGGTAAATGTGTGTGTATGGAAGTATGGAAGTAGGGTTTTGTGGCAGAACCGAGCCAAATCGAAATCCATTCGTCCCTTTGTACGGTCACGGTCGTAAGTGCTTATTTATTTATTTTATCACCTATCATTATTTTATGACAACACTTTTCCAGGTCTGTTCCTATTCTTGGTCGAGATAGCGATCCTCTGCTGGGTGAAGTTCTGGGACTACTCGTTTGCAGCAGCGACTGCCGCCACCGTCATCGTGATACCAGGTACAATGATTATGATAGTCAGAGTACGATCCTGTATCGACTCTTTACTAACTACTTCCACGAAAATCAAGTAATTACGTTCGATACCCAGTGAAATTGGTAAAGTATCTTCTCATACTCATAGAGGAATGGACCACAGACCTCATCAATGTTCATCAATCTTATAAATGTCTCATCAATGTTCATCAATCTAATAGCTGTCTCTTTAAACTTGACCAAGTCAACAAAATCCGTATGCCCTGATTCACCAACAATAGTTAGGTCATTTTTTTTTATTACACTTACTAAGTAAACTATTTTGTTCTCATGTAGTACTCTCTTATATCTTTAAGAAGCTTTTCGAAGATTCTCTTCTATATTATTATTATTTAGATATCTAATACTCGGAAAGCCACTTTATACTTAAAAAATAATCCGAGCGCGTTTGCGGGGTAAAATTCAAGTGACAGCCTAACGAACTAGAGAGGGGACGCGGGTATCGATTCCTGAGTCGTTATAGTGCTGCGCCGCTGCCCCGGTCATGGCACCGATTTTCTTCCTAACAGTACCTATCTTAATACTTTAGTTACACAGGAAGTGAATTTTCTACTTTTCAAATCGATTATTCTAATTGGATATTTTATCTTCCAGTTTTAATAGTATTCGTTGCCTTCGCGATCCACTTCTACCACTCGCTCGTGGTGCAGAAGTGCGAGACATCCGTCCAGGACATAGAGCAGCTTGAGACTATGAAGCGAGAACTTGACACCGCCACCGTTAAAGTCAATATGTTTTGAAAATAAACGATTTTCGATGTACAAAACGATTCGATCACTCATTGATTAAAAAGAGATCTGTGGACCATAAACAACCTATCTCGTTTTTTTAATATTTGAACGAACTGTTCGTAAAAAGATTGTTTAACGTAAAACGTCTGATATTTATAGAAAAATAAAATATTCATTGTACATTTGTAATTAGAGTTTAATACAACCATAACACTAGAATTAAATACTTATAGAGTTACAAGATAGAAACACTGATTTATTGATTTAATTACACGTATTATAACTTTTGGTGTCTGTGCCTATCCTATTAAGTTAATTTATACTTATCATTTTGATACTGAAGGGATTATCCGAAGTGATAAATTGTAGATTTTCTTTATTTTTATACATGTACTAACTTTTACACCCGGCTTTGCTCGCGCTCGCTGATGTTATACATAATTGAATATTGAATTGGCCGCCGGTATTCACTTATTGATACGCCGGATAACCCCTTAAATGTCTTTCAAATGGAATATAGTTGTATTATAGTTTACATACATAGATGAACGATGTAGCTAATTTTTGATTTAATAGTCCCAAACCGATGAGTCACTCAGGGTGAAGGCGCAGTGAAAACAATCGAATAGTCACTTAATAAAATGTGTGGTTCGCATGTGCCAGAAAACTGTATTATATCATAGAAATAATTTTAAAGAAACTCTACTTACCCTGCGTGATTCACTTTGAATGACATCCAAAGTGGTACAGTGTAAATCTCACTATATTTTTATAACATCGATTCTTTGTTATACAGGAATATCGATGTTATAATTGTTTAATACGTCGAACATTGTAGATCATCATCATGATCAACATGAGGTCCTTAGGCATTAGGGCCTTCCTCAACCAGATTTATGGCCCTTCTATCGAGCGAATACATATAGCAACGAATTGAAAAGTGTATGAAATGATAGGATACGAGAATCCTAAATCGGCAAGCATGCGAAAATACGCATCACAAGAGAATATCAAGGCAATTGGGAACTGCAAAAGATAATAGACCTATATATTAAAACTTTATTTAATTTTGTATGCTGTTAACATTCCATTTTACACTAATTTCAATGCTAGGCATATAACGACAACATTGCAACGACTTAAATATAATTTTATGTAACATTTTTATCTAATCTATGCTACATTGTGCAATGGACAATAATTATTATCTTAACGATATTTAAAAGGATATAAAATCTGTGGAAAGTGCACACATGTTATCTGTTAGCACTATATTTACTTTTAAATTAATTACATTATTTACTAAACATGTAATATAAAAAACATAAAAACAAAGAAATTTATTTAAAAGTAAATAGGTTTTAAGTGTGAAACTTATTTAATAAAATATTTATATGAAGATTTAATTGTAATTTTAGTGTTTGAAGCTTGAAGAGTATTGTTACATTTTATGGAAAGAAACCCACATAAATCGATTCTTTTTATTTTAATATCTAATACTATCCATTTTATAAGGATACCTGTATACGGAAATATTTTAAACCTTGACGATTGTATTTGATTGAATAATGTGATATTTATATTTTATTGTCTACCGATGTCATTATAAATCTAAGTATTAATGATCCGAATATTGTATATTGAAACGAATGATTTAAAAAATTATTAGACTACATAAAATTTTATATGCAAGGAAATCGTTAATTGTCGATATATTTTATAACCTAGCTAGTTTGTCACAATTTAAAATTATTATGTGGTCATTAAACGTAACAACAATTACGTATGGAGTAAGGGATTAGGGACCAATGACAATCCTCAATCAGTATTGTTTAAATTAAGATTGGACTCGAATTCTCGCGTTGTTAATATTTATTGTTGAAGTGTTTGATATTTAATAAAGAATCTACGTGAAACGAACATTTTTTTACTGTTAAATAACTGAGCGAATCTTTTTAGTTAAATATTGTGTTACAATAAATTACACAAATAAACGTAATCCATCTATCGATTCATAAACTTCACAGTAGACGTGGCCACCGTGCTGGGCTGGTGCGTTTGTGAGAGTGCAGTACCTTGCGTACTGCTATATTCACTGTTTCTTAATCCATTCAATTCGTATCAGTATATCTACAAATGTGGGACTGGGGGACACCTCCCACAATAATATACCTAGAAAGATGTTACTTAGGTAAAACTTATGTCACCTTTGTGGATGACTAAGAAAAGTAAGTATTGCTAATGGTGTAGCCTAGCATTCTAAGTGGTAGGTTTCTAAGTCGGAGAATGAATGAGGAAATGGGGTCCCCATTTGATAATCAGGACAACGCTTTCTTGTTAAATCTTTTGGTACATTGCGTGAGTGACATTTTTTATCCTTTGTTGCTGTGAAATCAATAAAAAAAATAATGGATTTTTTAATATTACTCCCGCGACCTGAGTCCGATAACGTCACAGCGGCGTATTGTGCAGTATACAAAATGTATGTGGTGATATAATCTGACAAGACTAATATACCAACATAGTACAGCTTCGATGCTCTCTGAAAAATATCTATGAAAAAACAGTTTCGCGGATGCGGCTGCCGCCCGACCGCAGTGCTGGCTCCACGGTGGCTGGCCGCGCTGTCGGATCGCGGTTGCTCTCGCCGAAAGCGTCTGGCCGAATCCGGTCAGAGCGTATGGAGACCTAAGACGTGAGAGGGCGAATGGTTTTGATATTCTACCTTAGAAAATCTTGTGTGTTGTAAAATAAATATGTCATTAAATTGTACATCT
>DWTW01002399.1:0-11083 GCA_018246275.1 Papilio slateri
TATTAAAAGTTTAATATTATTTATTTACTAAAATAAATAATATTAAAAGTACATATTTAAGAATATTTGCCTTGGTCCGGAGTCGTAGATAAATTTATTAATTATCATCTCTAGTTTCTGTAGGTTTTAATTTTTTTTTAACCGATTTAATTTCACTTTATCTTCCAGGAGTGCTCGTCGTGGAAGAAGGACGCGCAGTGCAATAAAATGAAGGAATATACGCAAATGTGCAAAAAATTCCTTGACGTTTAAATCACAAAGAAAATTAATAATCTCATATATATGTATGTAATTTGTAATTAATTTGAAAATAAAACGAGAATATATTAAAAGAAATAACGTTTTATTTGTTCCGACGACTTTCTTCGTTCGCAGGGCCCCTTGGCGTCTACACATCTCAAATCTCACACAAGCCACAATCTATCAATAAAAATAATAGTAACTATAACATGAACGATTTCAGTGATTTCACTCCTTCGTATTTTATTATTTACAATATTTACATATACTTTCTCGATGGACATCTCACAAATAAAACACAAGCGACGTAGGCATCCAAAAATCGATAAAAATACTCCGATTGCTATAGTGTGTCCCCGTGATATTTAGTCCGAGTTAAGGTGCGTTTCCACTAATGCTTTTTTGTAACCTCAAAATCCACATACAACTTCTTAACGAAATAAAATATATTATTTTAGTACATTATTACGAATTACATACACCAGGAAAGTAATGTAACAGTAACTGGTCTGTTCGTAGCTCAAGGACATCTTAAGGCTACGATCCGAACATTAATAAATTACAATTTAAATTACCATATGGATGAAATATGAAAAAATAATCTTCAAGACAATAATATGGTTATGAAAAGTCGACTAAACTGTTATCTTCATTTAATAATCTATTGTTAAAAGTTATTCTATGTTCTACAAGTTAATTATTTTATTGTATAGTCCTATTTAAAGTTTAACTTCAATTTGTCTTCAGAACTTACAGCGCTCTTCTAATTATTAATTAGTGTGTAAACGCTCATTACATACAATGTTGGATGGATGAACCTGTTAAATGTAAACTTAGAAATTTACAGACAAAATTCTAACAAAACGATTTCTAAAATCTAGTACTAGGAATCCGCCCCGGCTTCACTCGGTTAGTTAGACATAGAAATAAAAAAGTAATGACCTAGCTTACTCGCTGATAGAAGAGCCTTCAATAGGTAAAAGAATTTTTAAAATCGGTTTTAAAATACGTAATTCTATGTGTGTGGTTAATCCGAAGTTGCGTGGCAACGAAAAACGACAAGTGGAAACGTGATTTATCTATAAACAGTTGCCTCGTTTAGGTGCTAGAAGTGCTTCAAAATAGTTAATATTTCTTTACAAGAAATAAAGAAAAGTGCATGTCTAAGGGTCCTTCATAGATTTTATTTATTAGTGAGGTGCCACAAGCACTGCTCCTAGCAACGTATTTCTATGTCATCTAATTCTTGGGGATGGTGACAATCGTTACTTAACATGAGGTGAGACAGTTGCGCATTTGCTTGGTATTATGTTGACGTCCTATTCCCTTTCACTCTCTGGGGAAGTACACGAATAGAATGACACCTCACTTTTCAAAATCGTTCAATTCGTTTAGGCTACAGGAGGTCACAATGCTACGGACATACCTACATATCACATACTTATAACATAAACATAAAACATCCTGTCAGTCCGGTAAAAAATATCACAATTAGTTTAGTAATTCTAGTGTACAAACAAGACACCTTTAGATTTAGGATATTATAAATATGCGCTCACGCCCGTAACCCAGAGGGGTAGGCCGAGATCACGGATTTCCATATGGCGCGATTTCCATTTCCATTCCATTTAGGATATCACATATTATAAAATATATTCACCCCTTAATAAATAATAAATTGAAATTTCTGTCATGTCTATAATATTCGTAGCTCTGTTTACTAAATAAAACTTACTCGTTTGCACTCATCTCGATTATGTTAATAATGTCTCGGTATGCGGGGTCGTCGGTTCGATGTCTGTCCGATACGAATGCCCGCAATGCCGTCCAATACATTTTTTCATCGTGACTCATCCCCGGCAGCTTTCGAGGCAGCGGGCAGCAGGTACATTTCGGAGAACGAATAATATCGTTCTAATATTGCATTTAGATCGAGTTTGATTTACGAATGAAAATGCATCCGTGATAATATTCTTAGATGATTCATAGGTAAGACGATTGTAAACATTTTTAAAATAATTATAAACGCTTTACTAATGCTACCTGTTTATTACAGTTTGCACCAAACTGCTACACCCAAATTATTTATTTTTGATACAAATATAGAATGGACCTAGGGAAAGGACATATACATATGCCGACATTTATCGCAAAACGAGGATGAAATAATGTTATTAAATTTGTAACTTAACATTTAATGGACTAATCCTATTCCTTTTCCCCTTTCTATTTTTTCTAACAAGGAGAGGATGAGTAGAGTGAGAGGATTCGACGGGGAAAGGGTTGGATAGGAAAAGGAAGTATCCTTTTTTTCTGTTTATCCTTCCTCCTTCTGTTTAGCTACATTAAATTAGGTACAGGTAGCGGTCACCTGATATCACGTGAACCGCTAGCTCGTTTGCCACCTTCTACTATAAAAAAATAAGCTAATCATTCCCCAATATGATACAATATTCAAAGATTTCATTTTTTTACCTATGACTAGTTGCTCGTTCTCAGCATCGCCCGTATAAATTTCAATATTGCACAATAAATTGCTACTTTTGTATTATGTAGCTTTCAAATAAGAATTATTAAAAGCGACTTAGTAATTACAGAGTTTCACAAACTTCACTATAATATTAGTATAGATAACTTGTTCGGCGAAAACGGTTTCGATCTGCGTAATATTAGCGTTTAGTGAGCCTAAATGTTGTTTATTCAAATGTACGAACAAGGAATTGTTATAAATACGAAGTTACTATTCAATTATAAAAGAAAACTTCTCCGCGGTAATATTCGTCACATCACTAGAATGTAGTCAAACAACATATAAATCAATATATTTGCATAGAGAGATGCATAATGACGCAACGTTTCATAGCAGTCCCTACCTCTATGTAGTAGGTACAAAGGTATACAGTAGTCGAGCCAGACGGCGGAAAGAACGAGACCCTTCCCCTGAAGGAAAAGAAGATTTGACGGGGGAGGGGATAGACAGGAAAAGTATCCTATTTTATAGTATCTTTTTTATGGTATCCTTTTTTTCTGTTCATCCCCTTCTCTGTTAATTAAAAGGTAAGCAAAACGCATCTGCAACTCATTACCTTGTTGCAAATACCTCTGAGTAGCGTTTCCATCTTCATGTTGAGTGAACCACTTGTTCGTTTGCCACCCTCTACTATAAAAAATATTTTTGTAAATATATGAGTATTATATCTAATGACGAGGGTCTAACGTCTAAAGAATAGAACAAAAGAAAAACTGCAACTTGCTTTTCCCCGATATCCTTAGAGCCCAAAAACAGAAGAAATAATTGAAGGTTACGAATATATATTGGGACGTTAGCCCAATACACCGTAAAATGTTTGGTGTAATGATATTTGGGGAGTTCTAGAAAAACATCCATTATATTTCCCACAAACTTACCCTATTCACCTACGTTTAACTGCCACCTTTGGCAGTATAATAGCTATGTGTAAATAATTTATTTACGCTGTGACGCTACCCATCGTACCGCACGCATAAATATCATCCGGCGTTACCTTGGGACTCTACGAGAGATTTACAGCATCCAGTAGCTGCTTAGATAACGCCATTTCTTTAGCCTACTTCAAATATAAGATGCTTACTTACTACGGTTTTGTATTTATGAAAGATCTTTTCGCGTAACGAGCAAAAAGACAGAGTTCTCCGCTTGAGAAATATCTTACATGCCACTAATTGGTGTATCTATTTTATTTCATTGTAAAAGGAATATCAACAACATGTACACAATAAAATTATGGAAAATGCAGCAGGAAATAGATGAATATATCAATGAATCAATCAATTTTTGTACAACGTTTTTAAATGAAAATGCGGTTGATGGCAAGAGATAGTTTGCAATAAAAGTCGAATGCGGGATTCGAACATAAAACCTCAGGTTTAGTATCTAAGGCTATTGGTGATTTTGGTGATTGGCATGAGTGATGGTGATGAGCATGATTTCATGCTATCACCATCATCCCTCTAAAGAAAGTAATAAAACAGTGCTTTTTTATTTATTTTTGTACTTGTTGCGTAATATTATTCAACCAAAATGAAGCCAGGCTTATAGTGGGGTATGTCGTTTGCAAACAAAACTTCAGTTATCGTTCACAAAATCCATATAACGTTGGAAACATACAAATCTCTAGAGCTTTGTTGTGCGCGGTGTAAATGCCTTCTAATGAGCCAACTTTTGCTCCTGTATTCATCAATTTCGGATTATCGAAAGTTCTGTTTTGATCGACAACTTAGAACGTGGTAATATTCGAATGCTCTGTTGTGTTCTCGTCTGTCGGAGGCTTTAGCTTTCGTAGGTGTTTTGTCTTTACATGGAAAGTTCTGCAACTTATAGAGTAAGTTGGTTAAGGATGATACTGATTTTATTTATATTATTTAAGCCCGTTCAGTAGTACTGTTTTTGTAACCTAGCCAAACAATATCAGAATATTTCTTAGCTATGTTACAAAAACGGTACATCGTAAATGTCTTTGGTGGGATACTGATATCGAATCAAACATATTCCATGTACAACTGGTTGTCAAAACTTATAAGGTCATAATTGCTTTTATTGTTAAAAAGTTATCATATCTCGAGTTGCCCAAACCCCTAGCTGAGCTCCGATATGTGCTATAAAGTCTTTCGAGGACATCATATGCGGAAAATTGCAACTTTATTAATTTTTCTTGCATCATCCAGATCGAAGCTATAAGTTCGGAAATACGGCAAAATACTTCGAGAAAAAGGAGGTAGTGCCCAGTTCCTTTGTCGTCCTGGCCCCGCACCGCCGGGCCCACAGATGACAGTGGTTAAACCAGCAAGAGTAGGTTTTATATTAACATAGTCCGGCGCCAATGCGGAAGTACCATATAACGTCACAGAATACCGGGGTGCCTTGCCCTGTCCAACATAAAGGCTTGTACCATCCTCAACTCTGGTTCACATAAGAATTTTATATATTTACACGAATACTACACATTAAAATTAACTAGTTTTACGATTTTGTCGCGTTTATTTAATTTTTATGTTCCCGATGTTTCGAATACTATTTAGCACTCATGTTCACGGAGAAGACTTAGGTGCCTGGCGTCCCGATATCAAAGTTATTGGTGAAGTACCCTCTTATTTTCAATTATTATTTTTCTCCGATCTATGCAGAATTAGCTCACAGTATCTTTAGATGTTACAGTTGTATGCTTGGTTTGGGATTTCATTTTGTTAATCACAGGATCCCAAGCAAGTGGTTGTAACCAACCATTTTCTCTACTGTAATTAGGATGGTTTTTTTTTCTTTTCATTTCAATAGCCTCACGAATCATCCTTCATAGGAAGCGATGTTCCTCTGTGATTTATTTGGTTGTTGCGAATGTCTATGGGTAGCGGTCACCTAACTTCAGGTATAAAATACATCAATTTTTTCCCCGTAGTCTCTTGAACTTAAATTCCTAATCAAACTAATACCGAGGCCATTATTATAATAGGCACAGACGCTCACAAGTCCCTGTTTTAAAAGTTAGATTGCCTTATAATGCTAAGATCAAAAATTCACAAAGTAAAAGTAGGTGAACTAGTTCAACTGTACAATCTACTTATCAGCTTGAAGTAAATCCTAAGCCTCGGCAATTTCAGTAATAAGGGCCCGCCTTGAGATTATTCCCGATGTTTGTAAAAGACTCCTTAAGGAATACTAACTCGAATCTTTATGCAGAAGCCAGCTGATAAAGATTTTTTGCTTTCTTTTTAAGCTAGCAAGGAGACCTTGGTTGCCTTCGGCTTAAATTCGTTATTATTTTTACTACGAACGAGATATTTTATTATTCACTAAGAGCTCAAGAAAAATAATAGGACAGACAGTTCAACTTAATTTGGCGCCCGACGCTATATGTATGTGCATAACGCTTCGATAGGTACAATTTGTTATTTTTATACAACAAAAAAAAGCAACACAAGTAAACGATTTCATCATAATTTGTCATACTTTGGGGTAAGCCGGAAGTAATTTATTGTAAATACTTTTGAATGGAAAAACACCATAGTTTCATTTCTTAGTAAAGTACATATGCGTAAAAACATTTAATTAATCATAATTTTTAGCGTTCAAGAACGTACAAGAAGAGAGACAAAGGAAATGTATGACGCAATAGTACATGAGTGCGTCGGAATAAAATGCCCTTGACGACGCGCATCGACTAAAATGATGACATACGAAACATAGGAGACATTACATGCGAATGCGATTAAATTATTTAATCATTTTACATGCAATTTATATGTATTTAAGGAACATGATGTCAATCGTAGGATAGGCATTGATGGTTTATCTGATGCTAGGTGACCATCGCTGCCTAAACATATCTGCAACAATCAATTGCATATTGTTGCAAGCGCCGAAGCATAAAGTACGTCACCTGTCTGTCTGTCTATGCCCATTTTCTGTGAAGTCGTGGTACTGTACTGACAGTACCAAGCCTTTACATACTAGTCGTAATCAATTATTTAGTTAAATATACGCATGAGTTTGAGACGGAGTTGGAGAGAGAGGAAAGAGAAAGAATGAGAAGGACGAACCTTAAGCACAACTTCCAACCTAAAGTAAATATCGCTAAACGTAATGTTAATTATCAGGCTGTGTTAGTATTTAATAAATTACAATATGAACATTAAAGCACTTCTTTATAACAAAAAAACGTTTGTAAGCAGAGTCAAGGCATTTCTTGTGGGAAAAAAATTTCTCCACTAAGTGACTATTTGAATGAATAATGAGTATTTTTAATAATAATAAGCATGAAATTTTATTTTTTAATTGAAATTCAAATACAATGTATGTTGTTAATGAATAAATAAATACAAAATACAATAAAATGACATGTTTAGCCGGGCCGGGCCATTCACGCGATGATTGCGACGCTCTAGTAATATTTAAATTAAATAGTTCATTAAAAAAAAACGTCATAGCAACACCGTTATCTATAGACATCTTCAACCAGATAAATTTCGAATTAGAATAGACTCCTCTGCCATAAGTAGACGAACAATTGTTCATTTAAAAAACCAATAAACCCAACTGTACGACACTGCGGGGAAGAATACGAATCGAATGACACCGCATTCTTCAAAATCGGTCAAGTCGTTTGGACTACAGGTCACAATGGAACGGAAAAACATACATTACCCACCTGCCAGTTGGGCAATAAGGAAACGAAGACGACGGGATGAGAGGGGATTGGGCCTTGTATCTGCAATATAAGCCAGTATACATGAAGTAGATGCATTAATGTAAATTAATATAGTCAATTAGTTATCGTCGCGAATTTATCATCACTTTCATGTTGCACGACATAAGCACGTACGATGTTGTCAAAGCAAGCGATATCCCATGCCTCCTGGTGCTACACGCGTGGTATTCGTATATGACGTTTGCTTAGAACTGATTACTGTTCGTGGTACAAGTATCAAGTTACCGTATTGACGTGTAATACTATCAAATATATCTTAACATTAAAACAACGATGGGTTAGTAACGAGAAAGGTAGTCAGGTGGCTGAAACACCGATACTCTAACGGTCAAGTGTTTAAGAACATAAACTATTAAAATATTATTACTTACTCTTTTTGCAATTGATAGAATGCAATATTTTTCGCGGGTATGTATGGATGTATATCCGGTCCATTGCCTACTGTGGCCTAAACGGCTTGACCGATTTTGCACAGTGATTCCAATTCTTCTCCGGAGTGTCATAGGGGTACAGTCAGTCGGCCTTAAATTAACTATTGCTTATAAGATATCCTTCAAATAGCGTCACAACAACTTCGTAGATATATTGAGATTTAAAAATCTGTTATTGTGGTGTACGAGTAGTATAACTTTCAATTCGACTCTCACTTATATAATAATAAGCCTTTATTCAGATACTTGATAACGAAGTTACATTTAATTTCGATAATTTTGGTCTGTATCTGTTTTTCCAGTGTAGACAAAGGCCTCTTCCAACTTCTTCCAAACTTCTCTTCTTGTCGCCATTCTTGAGCAGGTCTGTCCTGCTATTGCTCTATTTTCCTCTTCCCATCTTTTAATCTTTTCATATCAAACGACTCTCACTTATTAGACGTTAAAAGGCACTTAAAATTTTTCATTAGACATTATTCTCCATTCAGACGCTCGATAAAGCCTCGAAATTAATATTTCTGAATGCGGGACCGCTGAAGTGTCGACCGACGAATTTGCGCCCGCAACGAATTCCAATGGAGTTATTGGAATTCTTCGAAGCTTGCAAAAACTTAGGAAGGTATTCGATACGTAGCTTGGACCTTGGCCACGCGTAACCAGACGATATTGTGTGTATAACTTAGTCTTTTTTTATAAGGTGAAAGTAAAACACAGCTTTATTACAGGCTAAAAGATAAAAAATTATGTTTAGACAACAACTACTGCGCCATCGCTGCTTTACTATATAGCGATTCCATTAAACCTGACTATGGCGCTGTAGATAAATATTAAAGTAATAAACTAAAACTTTGTGGCAACGGTCTTCGGGTTTGATGTACCTCAAAGGTTGAATTCGAAGAAATTAGCGCTGCCTTTGCCTCGAAATTATTATACTATTTTATTAAGTTTCTTAAAATATATTTTAAACGATTTGAGTCATAATTATATTTGGCGTATGGAATAATTACTTGGTTTCTACGAAAAACATTGCACGCCTAACTTGGTTGAATATTCAAAGCAAATTATATATTTATTTTTTGTACATATTTTTAAGCATAATAACTTCTATGCAAGTCATTAAGATTTCATTTTTTATTTCGAATTAAATTCGAAATTTAACTTTAATGTATATAATTTTAACGTAAATGGTAATGTAAAATGGATGGCCAATGAGGCCAAGGGGCTTAGGAATGCTTAGGCAGCCACGAACGACGGTATAGCGTAGGTAACGTACTAAACTGAAGATCTCGTCTAAACTCTGTTACAGTACGAGGCGGGGGTCAACTTAATATGAGTAATGCACGTCCTCCACAATATCATACACACGGCTTTTCCTGTGCTAACATAAAAATGTATTTTATATAATGGAAGATGCTGGGGGATGGACTGCCGCGTCCGCTTGGGTCCCTTTGGTTGATGTCACCAACACTTATAAACCAATCATGGTTATTATAAGTTCCCTTGAAGTTTTCTTTGTCCAGTACAGAGCTTTTAAGTTGATTCTACGCAATTGTATTCAACCTACGCAGAGAAGTGATGTCGAACAACGCCTCAAAATCTTCGAAGTCGGTTCTTCGGTCGGTATTTTACATAAATGAATGGTTCATTTATGTAAATTATTTGCAACCAATTTTAGAACTTGGTTCGACAAATATATATCCAAAATAAATTAGTAAATTATTTCGATAATTTAATAATATTTCGTATATATGCCCGAGGAGGGTTGGCGTCAGGCAGGCCGCCGACCAAAAAAAAAACTATAGTCAAGAACCTATTACAGTATAGACTCCGGTGGTACTGTGCCGTCCCCACATAAAGTGAAAGGGAAAGGGCAGGAAGAAAAAAAAATACAAAATTAGTATGGGCGCTCACACAGACATAAAGAAGTCGGTGAAGCAGAAGGGCCATCACGGCTGTCATGCCGTTTGCCGTCACGGCATACCGCTCGATTTTACTGCCAAGGAGTGCCAATAGATATTTTGCATCAAAAAAGCTGCTTTCAAAATTATTGATCGAAAAGAAAAATAGCTTGTCAACTTTGTGTCTGCCCACCCTTCTAAGTGACAGGCGTAAACCTCACGCAATAACATTTCGGAGCAGGTCCATAAATTTTAATAATGAGCTACCAAGTTTGACCGGTTATAAATCTTTATAATAAATTAGTTATTCATGAAAACACATTGAAAACGCCCCTTAAGGTGACCTTGTCCTTGCGAAGATTGTGCCAATTTTTTATCGTTAACTAAAGAAATAAAAATAGACGCAATACTGGTCTTGAATCAAGAGAATGTTAATATACAGAAATATTATTTTACATTTTTCAAGAAATACTTTTATCCCTTATATTGTACTTAATTTGCGAGTCGTTGGAAATAAATCAATAGTGTGACCACGATGTATGTATTTAAAACACCTGTTTAAAAAAATGTAGGCAAATACGAATATCTTGAATATCTTCATTTGGTATGTACGAGTATATACTTTACGTCAAAATGATATCCGACGGTTAATATTACAACAAAACCTATAATTAAGTAAGTAAAGTTCCAGTTAAGGATATCAAAGTGTTTCTGTTTAAAACTACATAGCCAGCGATATTTTCAATTTAAAATGAAATTAGGCTTTTTTAACGTGATAACGTCTAATATCTATGAACGCCGCCTGCACGCGTGCAAGGGAGAGCGCGATGACGAGAGAAGATATCGATAGAGAATGCGCTTCAGCATATCGTGGACAACAAAAAAAAACAAGTCCATCTTCGAACAACTTAATATTAACCTACACACTACCTGCTACCGACGAGTTCTCAGCTACTTTTTTTTATGGAAAAAGGTGGCAAACGAGCAAGCGGCCACCTAATGTTAACTGACCTGGGTAGCCCCATAGGCATCTGCAACAGGCTAATGAGTTGCACATACGTTGCCTACCTTTAATGAACAAAGGAGTGGATAGACAGAAAAAAGGATATTTCCTTTTCCTAACTATCCCTTCCTCGTCCAATCCTCTTCCCCTTCCCATCCTTTCCTTAGTAGAAATGGATAGGAAGGGAAAGGAAACTAAAATTAGGCCTCCGGCACCTCACTCATCAGACGAAACGCAGAAGCGTACTTCTACTTCACGCCTGTCTTCTGT
>DWTW01002400.1:0-11083 GCA_018246275.1 Papilio slateri
GAGTTGAACCTCTAGAGATGATCTACAAATCTATCATGCATGTTTTTCAAATAGTAACTGATATGGGCAATGGTTTTATTTTAATCGTAAGAAATTATTTCTTCCTTTAGTCCAAAACAAAACGTTTCAATTGAAGGTCATGTGGAGGTGACAACTGTCACAAATAAATGGGGTTAATTCAAAGGAGGGAATTGGTTCAATTCAAAATAACATTATCTTTTGCTTGGAACAAAGACTAGTTCTTTAGTAAACTAATATTTTCATTTCCAGTTAGAAAAAATTCTATTAAAAAGTAATGATTCAGTGAAAACATCACATCATTTTTTGTGAGTATTATCTAGCTATATATAAAATCATGGAAAATAATATCAAGAGGTCTACCAAATGTACTGATTTTGATTTAGACACTTGTGATCAATTTTAATTCCTGTACAATCTAACTTTTTTATTCTATTAGTGTTTTTTTATTATCGACTTAATTATTTATTTTTTATTATCACACAATTGGTATTCACAATAATTTTTATTTTTTTAAAGAATTCAGGTGAAACTGTAATTTTACTTAAATAGTAAAATTATTGTATTAATTTAACTTATACTTCGAAAGGTATTTCTAGAATTGTTAATATCACTCTCAACTTTAGAAAAGGTATAACGTTTTGATAATTTTCATATTTTAATAATGTGACTATTAGTAAAAACTTATAAATGATGTTATAGTTATATCTATGTGTAATGCCAATGAATAAAAAAGTTACATGATAAACTTGATTTTTATTGCAAATATAGTTTTGAAATTAATTAATTCATACTGTGATGTTTATTCACTTTATTTTTTAATTGCAAAGTAAATAAGTCGTTGATATAAATAAAATTACATGCTTATACATTTAGTTAAAACACATAAAAAAGTTAGTAAGGTATAAATGTGTTGTATGGTGTCATATTTTGTAATTTTTAAAAAATGCATCAAATACTTGCCACTACCTTGACGAGGCAGCCATGGTTTCACCAGTTGGCTTCCAAAGGTCAAGCCAAGATCATAACTTCAGTTTTTATAAGAGTAACCTTGCTCAAGGACTTGGTTATTATGTTAAAAGTATTATAGGATTTCTAAGAAAAAAGTAACTACTAGTTTTGTTTTGAATAAATCACTTATTATAATATTTTAATCTGATAATAAAATTTGTATGTGTCATATTAATACACATTTATGTATTATTGTATAACAGATAATGCTGGTAACATTAATTGATTTCATAATATGTGCATAGATATATGCATGGGAAAGAAGTGAGAGTTGTGCTGGGATGAAATGGAAATCTGTAATCTGTCTTGGTTATGGGCATGCGCCATATTTTATTTATTTAATAATCTAAATTACTTGGAATGTTGGCTTAAAGAAACTGATTTTATAGGTCTGATAATGCAAAAAACCATACATGGTCTATTATCATTTTAAGACACTCATATTAGCTTGGTACATGAATACGTATCCATGTAACCGAATCTTACAATGTTATTTTCACTAACTTGTAAAGGTCTGATTGACTTGAAAATTTGCAGTCATATAAAGGACTGATGAAAACACATTTTTTTACTTCATTTTAGTCCTGATCCTGAAATTATTTTTCTTATAGCAGGACTATTAGGATAAAAAAAATCATTTTAAGATTGAGAACAGCGCCACCTAGTAATAGTAGTAGTAGAAAATGAAATAAAAATCGCCGCTTTACGTAACGGGATCTTGCGTATTTTCTTAAACGTCGTTTAATCGATTATACTTATTTAATATTATGATTATCAAAAAGTTATTATTTTCCTAACCAACCAATCATCCGTCATTTTGTTCGATATTCAAACTGCTGCAAAGTCGTTAAAACTCTCATCAATTCCAATATCTGCAGTTAATAACCATTGTGTTTGAATTTAATTGAATTTCTGTTGGAGCGTTTCTACAATAGAATCATTGTGGTAGTGATCACGATTACTAGTGCACTACAAGTGTTGTACAGTGACTGGTTCGGTTTACAATGTTGTCTTGCTTATCCCGATTTGCCGCCTTCAGGGATAGTAGGGTATGTCACAATACAGCGCTCTAAACATTTTTGTCTATTATTTTTATTTGTAATTGTAAAACAATTAGTCTACGTCAGGGAGGCAAGCCGTCTGTTCAGATCTTTTGTTCCTTGAATGTGAAATGTACCGTGATGTTCTGCCGAAAGTCACAAAATATGTTGTGATCTCAGTTTTTTTTTTGTCAATAATCGTCAATAGTTGAACATCAAATGTTAAAAGAGTTCGAAAATAAAGAAGTTGTTGTTGTTGAACATGTTTACTCGATAAATATGATGTTCTATTATATGAATATTTCTGTAGTGCGATCTCACGGTTACGAAAACACGATAATCATCGATAAAGACCAAGATAAGAAAACAAATAATATGCATATTAATATTGTCTTATTTGGGTCAAACCGTTCATCATCTGCTGTTGAATTTAATTTGATAAACTCTAAGCCTTGCACTATTCTTATGTTCATTACTGTTAGTAATGACCTTAAAGGATAGGAATAGGAAAAAATAGGATAGAAAATTAGTCGAATCGTTGTAGGAATATCGTTTGTGAAAGTTGATGTAAGGCAGCCGACGTAAGTTGAACATGTATTTATGTAATACCAGCTAAGGTTTAAAATGAACCACATTCATTTAATAATAGTAGAGCCCGCAACAACATCTGTTGCAAGAAATGGCCGGTTCGACCGGTGAAATACCACGACCTCACAGAAAACAGTCGTGAAGGAGAAATATTTTTGCGTTTCGTGTAATGAGGTGCCAGAGGCCTAATCATAGTCCTTTTCTTATAAGGAGAGGTTGGGAAAGGGAAAAGGATTTTACGGGGAAGGGGATGGACAGGAAAAGGTAATACGTAGTAATCCCTTTTTTGTCTTTATCCCTTTCTCTGTCCATTAAAAGGTAGGCAACGCATCTGCAACTCACTAGCTTATTGCAGATGCCTATGGGTAGTGTTCACTTGAGATCGTTTGCCACCTTCTTCTATAAAAAATAATAATCTGAATTTTTGTTTCGTATTTCATATACGGAGTTCTATCGCGATGAATTTCAATCAATTACAATCATGTTCTGTAAATTTTAGTTATGCAGTATAATATAGGAAGAATAGAATTTGATATTATCTTTCAAAAAGATACTCAATGTCAAAGAAACCTCTCTGACATTTAATACCTTTTTGAATATTATTGGACCCTGCATCAATATTATCTAAAAACCATTTAAATAATATTGATGCAGTGTACAATCGGTACATTTATTAATCTATGTTTTTGAATATGGGAGTTATGTAGAATTTTTATGTATGCAATATTTTGCTTTGCAAAGCACTAAAATAATACATATACGGATGAAAAATGCACAGAGTACAACCGGTAATTGTTACTGTTCTGTGTAACATCATGGTCTGTTTATCAGAGTGAGTAAGAGGCACACACCGACGATCGTGTAAAACGATCTGGTGTAGCGGCTTTTAAACTTTTTAGGCAAAGTACATTCCTTTCAATAGAACTCCATGTTTATAAACGAGTAAAATAAAAACTTTTAACAAATTATGTTACACATAATAAATACTGTAACAAAACATTGTTCAAGTGATAGGTACATTTCCCACTTATTAACTTTTTATGTGAAAAATCGAATCGCCTTATTGTGTCTTGCCGATGGCATGAAAATCTTTGCGTCAATATCATCACTTGAATGCGTAAAAAGCTTTCGACCGACGATATATTAGGAGAATGCATATACACTCGCTTCCTTCGCCAATTATTATCATTCATGGCGTTTAGAACGTACACTGTACGAACGAGACCGTACACGCGTACACTACTGGACGCATCTGCGCTTGTCTCTTGTGTATTGGTTACTATAGTTAATTTACAATTAATTTCTCTTTCATTCTTTATTGAGCTAAGATTTGTTGACAAAAGCCAACTGCGATGTATCAGTTACGTAAATGTAGTTAGAACCTGAAATCTTGCGATAGGCACCTCTCGCATGCAACTAAATTTGATTTAGGGGCGTAATTCAAAGTGTCTCTGAATTGGAAATCTTGGAATTTGAAAAATTTCTGTTTTCTTTAATTTTAGCCATTGACTTATAGAACATCGTACAATTTTTTTTCATTTATTATTATTTAGCCATGGTCGTCCCACTTCGAGGCAAACGCCTCCCAACAATCCCTCCATAACTCTCGATCTAGTTACTTTTGCTTCCAATCCTTCCAAAAGGAGTCTAGCTCGTCCCTCCATCTCCGCCTAGGCCTGCCGCGGCGTCGTCTAACGTTGCGTGGGCTCCACTCAGTGGTGAGTTTAGCCTACAGTTCGTCCGACAGACGTGTCCTGCCCAGTTTCGAAATTTTTGTAATATCTATGCGCTCATTTTTTTTAACCCAATGATGATTAAGCCCAAGAGTTATAACCAGCTCGCACGGTATGTGGCGACATTTCACGTACAAGAGTAGACCAGTAGTTCATTATAAAAACACTTTTAGGTTGGTACTAAAGATTTAAAGGACCGAATAGTGTAGGGAACAGGTTAAACGTATCTTGCGTTCGGAGACAAAGGCCTGAAAGCGATCCTCGCGGTGTCGGGTGTTTGTGTGGTCACGGTAATGCTCGCCGAGGCTATAAGGTTGGGCGGCGCGGTGGCGCGGCCACTGTGTCGTCAGCCGCGCCTCACGACACGCGACCCCCACGCGTCACAATACGATATCACACGCAACCGCGTGTATATACACCATACCACGCGTTACCACACGACACCACGCGTCGCCACACGTCACCACGTGCCGCTATACACGGCACGCACTCATACGTACTCGCCTCGAGCATGTCGTCTCGCGACAAGAGCGACTACGCTCGGAAGGTGCACGAGAAGGCGGTCATCGAAAAGGTTATCGATTCCTGATTAGGATTAGTGTGACCACAGTTCTGTTTATGATCGTTCAAAGAATAATTATATCTGTTCTACATATCGCTAGAGATGCGTTGTTAAATAACTAATTAGCTAGTGCTTTGGTTTATATTTATCTAAACCTTAAAGTTCTTGATGTGCTAGTTGAATGAAACAGTTGTATATTATCTCTCGGTTTAAATAAACTTTTTTTGTTTATTTGTAAAAACTTATCTTCATATGTCTTTATTAAATTCTGATACAGGATAGCTAGGGTAGAAGGCGGGATTGCTTAAGTCTTAATCTCTTTTTTGGTCTTATTGGTGGAGCTATATCCATTGAGCCTTCTTTTTTACTTACTTATAGTACAATGTATATTTCCGTTCCTATTTCTTGCATAAATGGTCTTGTTGGCCTCTCCATCTTCCCTTTTATAATTGTGTTAATATCGTCGTGTCGTATCAGATGTCCCAAAATTACGTACGTAATAGTTAGATAATAAACGTTATTGAACCTGTCGATAACGGAATATAATGTTGTAGAGACAAATGGCTGTGGAGAAGCGGGCGAACGAGGCGCGGGAGAGCCGGGAATCCCAGGACAGCACGGAAGTGGCGCAGGAGGTGCGCGTGCTCACGCTCAACCACGGCGAACACCAGGATGCTACGCTTTACAGGTTCTGGTCCACTTTTAATTGAGAGTTATACTGCTACGAACAGTTAAGGCAGTATCTATTGTTTGGTAAATGGTTTACTTGGTATATAACCCTGAATGTTACCACATTTATGTCAGTTTCTTCGACTTCCAATTTACAAGAACCTAACAGCTATAAATACTGCTGCATACAGCAACTAACACTAACAGGTTTCTACTATGACGGTACGTTATGTTGGACCTTTTCGTCACACCTTTTTCAGACAGACAGACGTCACCACATTTTTCAGAATAATCCCTGTTATTTTCAGGTTTGAGAAAGGTTTCCAGTTACGCTTCAGCCCGGGACCCAGTTTACTCGGAAGAAAGGTTTTTCTATACACAAATTATGTGGTGAACGACACATGTGAGTACCTGTCTTCTTATGACTAGAATATATTAGTAATATTAACTAGCTGACAGTGGCAGAGCCCGCAACAACATCTGTTGCACGAATGGGCCGGCTCGACCGGTGAAATACCACGTCCTCACAGAAGACAGGCGTGAAGTAGAAGTATTCTGGGTCATCGTCTGATGCGTGAGGTGCCGGAGGCCCAATTTTAGTCCTCTTCCCTTTCCCATCCTTTCATCAGGATGGGATGAAAGAAAAGGAAGGGGATTGGATAAATAGGGAAATATAAATAGGGGAGGGGATAAATAGGAAGAGGAAATTTTCTTTTTCCGCCTATCTTCTACTCTGTCCATTAATGGTCGGCACGTATCTACAATTTATCTTTGCTTGTTGCGGATGTCTATGTATATATGTATGGATGTATATGTCTATACATATATTTAAGTTTGAGTTAAAATCTTATGTTTTAGTATTTTTAACTACATCGAAAAATCTGCAGTATAAAACAATATTATACTTTGAACACTATATTTTGAATATTCAAATAAGCCCTGGCGAGGAAGTAACCCAAACAGGGAGGATCGAAGTTAGAATGTTCACCAAAGCTAATTTAGGTCATTATCAATAAAATAAAATAAAAATATTTAAAGATGGACTATCAGGAATATGTTGTATTGCTGATTGCTCATTTTACCTAATGGTTGTTTTTTTTTTAAATAAATGAAATAATCGAATTTATCAGTAGATGAAAAAGGCGAGCAGGCGGAGTTCGTTCGCAACCAGTACTACGGGCTGGAGTGGCGTATGGGCGGGGAGGATGATGGCATCGGGTCTGGGGAGGGCGGCGAGGGCGACGTGCTCGGCAGCGGGCTGCTGTTGACCGACACGGACGCGTACTGCTCGCTGCGGCTGTCGCGCGCCGGCTGCTTCCACTACTACTTCGTGTACGACAGCGGAGAATCCCGTTTGGGCCCACAGGTGACACACACCAAACGTAGATCACTATTACAACAAGAACAAGATTACTATATTCATTTAACGTGCTGTTTCTTCCTGGTTAGATATAAATATACAGGTGTTTGGAAATTGCGTGTACAATGGAAGACCACAAGTTATTTAGTCGAAAATATGATGACTTAATCCAACTTATCGGTATACAAAGTTGCCTAATTTGGGTGCTGTAGAATTTTAGATGTACTTTTTTTTTAATTTTCCAAATAAGACGAAAAGTCACCAATAGGTTTTGTTAATTTTATACCAGTAAATTACGTGTTTTGCAGAAACTCTAATTTAAAACAACAGGGTACTTAAAAATATAACGAAATTATGTACTCATATATTTGTAGTTTTTTTATGTATTTTTTTAATGGAACAAGGTGTCAAACGAGCAAGCGGTCCACTCGATGTTAAGTGACCGCTACCCATGTTGCAGATGCGTTGCCTACTTTTAATGGATAGAGGAGGGGATAAACAGGACAAAGGATATTTCCTTTTCCAATATTTTCTCTCTCTTAATAAATTTTTGATTCGGTAAACGAATTAATCACTAAAAATGTCTTCTAAATTCGTCGGTAATTGGCAGAGATAAGACGACGATTTTTGAAGCTGGTGGACATTACGTAGGAAAAAATGTTAGCGTTGGCTCTCCTGACCGTGCGAACATGTGTCGTATTGCCGGTATATGTCTATGTTGTGTCCAGGGCTCCGGTTGGTTCCACGTGGCGCCCACACTGCGCGCGGGCAGCCGCGTGCTGGCGCCGGACGCGCTCATGTGCCAGACCGTGTTGGCTAAGTGCCTCGGCCCGCTGGCGCGGTGGGAGCGAGCGCTGCGCCCCGCGAAGGAGGCTGGTTACAACCTGCTGCACTTCACTCCCATACAGGTACATACGCATCCGAAGTTTGCATTTAATAATAGTCAACTTTTTGAACACATTTTACTAACATTATATTTATGAAGTCCACCAAAGCTTAATCCTTCTTTTCTTTAAGGTGTCCGATCCGTTATTGGTTTGTTGCTCCACTAAAATGTATGAAGGTATACAAGAACTTTGACATGGTCAAATATTTTTGATAAAGCGACGTCTATTGGTACACTTAATAATATGTCAATAATAATGTCGGTACAGGAGCTCGGCGCTTCCAACTCTAGCTACAGTATCGCCAACCAGCTGCGCCTCGACCCGCGCTACATAAGCGACGGCGCGCGCGAGCACACCTTCGCTGACGTCGAGCACCTCGTCAGCAAGATACGCAACGAATGGCATGTACGGATTCACATGAAAATCTTTTTCATATAATATATGTAATAATTTAGTTTTTTCAAATACATGACGCCGATATTACTTAAGGACTCCTGTCGGCCAATGTCAACGTTTCTACCGACACCATACCAGAGTAGTGCAGATTTTCTAGGAAAACCATGTACGCTTTCTCTTTCTTATATCTTTATATATTTGCAGAAACACAGTAAAGTCCATATTTAATTATATATATAAAATTATATGAAGGACATTTCAGTCTGAAATTTAGGCGCGTATTACGTGCTGTCACTACTGCATTTTTATATTAGGAGGCAAATAAGTCACCTGATCTTATGTGACCATCATTACCCACCAACATCCATAGAGTCGTATTACCAGTTTTTCTGAAGGAAAGTGGGGGAAGAGAAAAAGGAAAACCAGAGAAAAAAGGGGGTGGGGCGGACAGCACCTGACTCATCACACTTCTTCATGGCCATGTTCTATGAGGTGATGGTTAATTTAATAAACATTTTTACATTACTCACCACCGCCAAAGATCACTTTCGGTTCCCTCACAGTAGCGGCGAGCACACAGAGCGCATCGTGCAGGGATCGCTCCGCCTCGTCGATGACCTGCTGCGTGGCGCCGCGGATCACCACCGTGCACGCAGAGCCCAGCTCCACGCCGGAGAAACGGATCAAGCTCTCGTCGCCAATCAGGACCTGAATTATGTACATTTACATAAAAGTACAGTTTACATTTCCAACTATTGATGGAAAACAAAATAACCAGAATATAAATACAGAGAACCCTTGAATTGGCAATATATATTACAATACAAGTCTACATATTTGTTTATTTGCCGTCATAAGTTGCAGTCAACTGATGTCCATCCTCTGATTATCTCTGATCATCCTACTAACTGTGAGTTTACACTGCTAAAAAACAGAGATGACAACATGTTTTAGGTGAATGTTTTCGCCAGTGTGCACTCATGGTAAGAACAGTGAGCATTCCATTTTACCAAACAAAAAGAAAAGAATAAGAAATTGAATACAAATTAAAGTTCAACATTTGGTGTTATAGTTAACTGTTAGTTCTGTTTATTTTATTACAATTTAAACAGCACGTAGAAATGTATTGAAAATGATTGTTACCTACCTGTTCAATAACCTCGCAATGTCCCAGTTTCACCTTCTCGGGCGTGTCAAATGTGGAAACAATTTCACCGCCAGTGACCAGAGCCAGGCGCTCGATGCCCTCGAAGTCTGCATGTTCAATGGCCATCACACCCGCATCAGCAAACAATTGTTCCGGATAATTGTAAATAAGTTGCCTGTAAAGTAAATTATTATTGATTATAAAGACACCACAGACTTTATTGCTTGCTTTAAAAATAATTACATTTTATTATGGAATTAGGCAAGGGAGTAAGTGGTTCACCAAATATTGAACCACCATTATGCAGAAAGATCTACTAGCCTTAATATATGTAATGAGATGGGATATGTAAAGTCAAGGAAATGACGTAGGGATTATGTCTTCAGATATAGAGTGCGATATTAAGTGCAGATGTGGTACATCTGTGAGTGAGTGAGATATTAAGTGTAGATGTGGTACATCTGTGAGTGAGTGAGATATTAAGTGCAGATGTGGTACATCTGAGAGTGAGTGAGATATTAAGTGCAGATGTGGTACATCTGTGAGTGAGTGAGATATTATGTGCAGATGTGGTACATCTGTGAGTGAGTGAGATATTAAGTGCAGATGTGGTACATCTGTGAGTGAGTGAGATATTAAGTGTAGATGTGGTACATCTATGAGTGAGTGAGATATTAAGTGCAGTACACAGTACACAAATGTGGTACATCTGCACTTAATATTGAGTGCCATAAGATAATAATATTAAGGTAATATTCATTCAACAACTACTGCCACTGTATTTCTCTACAACTGTACACTGGGGGCAGTAAATTAATCTTAAATTTTACCTTACTTGTAGCAGAAAAGATAAATGAGTTTTAGAGTATAATTCATATGTAGATTTTCTACATGATGAAATGACTATATTATGAAAGTTGTAGGAGCCCATTGGATACAAGGGCTAGGAACTGATTTTTGTGGCAATCCTAGGGGAGGCCTTTGAGTAGCGTAGGGATGCTGATCTTGTCAGAATATTCAATAATAAGAGAACCAAGATGTTCCTTTGATTGTCGATGGTACTTTTCCGTGACAAAATTCATGATAGATCCATTGATGAGCAACACAGCATTAGTACTTACCATCTTGATATATAAAATAGTTTGAGACATTCTTAAGACAAAATTATGTACAATATGGTACTAAATTAACCATTTACCTGTTGATGAATACATTGCATTTGTGAGCCAATATTTTATTAACTTTGTCCTTCATCTTCTCTTTCTCTGCAAGTTCCAATTCTGCAATTTTGGCCATTGAGTCCACCTTGATGACGGATCCAAACACTTTGATTTTATCAGTGTCCATTGGGGTGTTGGATATAAGAATGTTTGCATTTTCAATTCGCTTCGGCTGGTGTACTCCGACCTTTGAAAATTATAATACATATTAATAATTTGTTTTTATAGAAAGGATTAAAATAGAATAAATTGACAGGTACAGTTAACTGTACGCTTAGCATAAGAACAATCACATATCATTGCAGCATCCAAAGAGTAAAAATAATTTGCAATTCAGTATATCATTTTATATAACAACTACAAATATGGAAAATCATATTAGGTGCGCAACTAAGTTCTCGCTGTTTGTCAGTAGATGGCTCTGGCAGTAAGAGCTGGTCGATTTTGACATA
>DWTW01002401.1:0-11082 GCA_018246275.1 Papilio slateri
TACTTGTGTCTTCTTAGGATTGAAATCGACAAGATTTTGTCGACCCCAATTCGAGACTTCACCCAATAGGGTTTCCATATATAATGTTGAAAAATTCCATATGCAATAATAATGCAGCGGCTCGTAAAATTGATAATCAAAAAAAAATACCAGAATCCATTAAATATTTCAAGGGTAGGAACAGTACCGTGGCACAGAGCAGTATTTTGATTTCGATGTTTCGTAGTTTAATAATAAAAAATATCCTTACGCAAAATAGCTAACAAAATAAAGTCCCAAACTCAAATATTTCGTTAACGACTGTACCAGAATGTCCTGAATAGATACTATCACATCACATCTAGTTGGTTTCCGCTACCTTGACCAGAACATCGGTCCATCTTGCCGGTGGTCTATTTACGCTGTGTCGACCTGTATGTGGCTGCCATTACAGGCCTTTCGGCCACACCGACCATCCGTTTTGCGTCAACATTTTCAATTCTTCGGGCAATGTGGACTACTTTGGTTCTTCTGCAGATCATATCGTTTTCGATGCCATCTCGCAGAAAGACACCGAGCATTGTCATATCCATTGCCTTTTGAGTGACGTTGGGCTGTCTAATGCTATTTGCAGTAAGGGGCCACGTCTCAGTTCCGTATGTCATTGCTGGCAACACATACTGGTTGTGTGCTTTCGTCTTGTTACACTGTGGTAGATGTTGGGACGAGAGGATGTATCGCAACTTTTCTACAATGTAATTAACGTATAATATTGATATTCATCCAGACGATATCAGGACAAACAACTAGTTGTTCGTGATATTAAAAAAAAAGAACACGTTAAACTGAGGTGTACTAAGTACATATATATAATTGATTAATTTTTTAACGTGTATAAAGTAATCAGTCTTATAACACGTTTAGTCTGAAGTTCGCCTAGAACAAATCCTTTTAAATTAACAGACTCAATAACGTTAACGATCGATTTTAACATATTTTTGTTCTATTATGCAGTTTTATACGCAAACTAGCTTTTAATTAATATATATTTAAAAAGGAAAAAAGATCGAAATTATGCACTCATATTTTTGTAACCGGTAACTAATAGCTACTACTAACGGATAGCTACTTTAATTTATAAGATTTTTTTTACCAAGAAAAATTTAAAATATGAAAATGTAGTAATTGCTTCAATTAGAGTCATTGTTGTCGAAAGGTTGATTGAGTAAGAGATGTATCTTGTGTGTACAATAACTAGTAACTTTAATACTGGCATTGTATCTACAATACCAGTATTAAAGTTATCGTGTGACATTTATCTTGGGATCATAATCACTGATACAGTTTCAATGAAAAAAGCTTTTACCAACTCAACTCACATGATATGATTTCCCCTGTTTACCACTTATTTCGGCACAGTATGGTACGAAAACCATGTAGATCGTGTGGACTTCCTATTTCTGTTGCGATCAACTACATTTAGTCTAAGTGTTTGAAAAAGAATTAAACGGCGTTGAAAATGTTAATAAATAATATCGTAAATGTGAACAGAATAACGAACTTACTGACAAAACCGCAAAATTTTAAAAAAACGATGAAATTAATATTTGAGACGTGCTTAAAATGAGGTTTTTGGTGGATTTAATTTCAACAGCTTTATCGTTTCCACACATAAATTGGAGTAGTAAAAAACGAGTATGATTTATTACAAATATTTATTTTTAAAATATCAATCAATGTTCATAACTGTATCGCAATCTAGAAATTTTCACAACCTGGGTACATTAACAAACAGTCGTCTGCTCTCGCGTGAGCTTTGTCGTATTCTTTGTGTTTCTCGAAGTCAAATTCCGTACCTTTCGGCAGTCTGAAACAATATTAAATACGTTAATAAATATGACTTGTGGGAAGCGCCAATAGCCTAATGGTTAAGGGTGCGGACTGCGAAATATGCACAACATGATCGTGGGTTCCGCCATTCGATTATTGTCGTACACCATGTCCAACCAAGTTTAAGGTTGAAATAGTTAAAAGAAATGATAGTATTTTTTTTACAAAAATCAGTCAGGTAGGCGGCCCTTAAAAAAAAAAACTGTATAACAGTATGGACTACGGTCGTACTGTGCCGACCCCACATAAAGTTGTAAAAAGGCAGCGAGAAAAAAAAAGGCATGACTTGGTATGAAATTAAAACTCTTCGAAGTTATTCGGTCATAAAAATAACAGCTATGGGCTAGTCAAGGATAAATCTTATACTTACGTAAATAACACTCGAAACAATTCCTGTAGGAATGACCCTTGCTGTGAATTTTGCGCTGACTCGCAAAGCTTGTAGAGAACGCATTGTTTCCCTTCTCGCCCCAAACTGTAACATAAAATGAAATTAATGTCAAGAAATTCGTTCACCATTATAACATTGAAAATTTTTAAACTTAATTTGTCATCAACCTGTAGCACTCCACTACAGGACACAGGCTTACCTCTGGGTCTTCGTTGGAGGAGAGCATATAGTATGCACTTCGCTTTCCGCATTGAGCCATGTGAAGGAAAAGCATCCTACAATTCAGCTTCCCATACGTATTATCCATTCCACGACTTTCCTCCGTCATATATCATCGCTAACTCGACAAATATGGCCGGCCTTTTGCCACTTTATTTAATCATTTTTCCATATATACATATTTTAACTTGCTTATAGGAGCAAGTGTATAAAGATTTTAAATTGATTCGATTGACTCCAATCAAAATCTCATTAAGTAAATGGACCAATCAGTGAGCTAGTTCTCGCGTTAACGAGTGTATATGCGAGGAATTTTATTAAAACGGAATAAAAGTGGCTCTGATTTTGTCAACTCAATGATTTTATCGCATCGTTAGGTACGAACTGTACTGTATTCCGTTATTTTTTAAGTATCTTTTATACAAATTAATAGCTTTATATGTTTATTTAAAGTAAGGGGTGAAATTTTTGACTATATTGAACACCTTACTAAGAGGGAAATAAAAAAGGATGAGAATTCTTCGAGTAAATCTTTATGTATATAAAATGAATGTACGACTGATTTCATTCATCTTTTTTAAGTTTTCTAATACTTTGTAGAAGGTTCTTACGGAAAGAAAAATTAAGAAAATTACGCAGAAAGTTAGAAAATTTCAGAAAACTGAACGACTATTTTCACTTCGCGCGGTTTATGAATGTAAATTTAGCAGACTACTATTTTTATTTTTGGACAAATGCTTAGAATATAAGCAAAAATTGCACAGAAAATTCATAATGCCGAGAATTTTCATAGTAGACGCACGTTAAGTATAAAAAATAACCGTTGATAGTCCTACTACTCGTGCGAAGCCGGGGCAAGCCGCTAGTGAGATAAACTCATCCTTGAAGACAGTGCAATAGATCTTTGCATCGACAGTCTTTAATATCAAAATTTATATTGGTGATAGATAGAAATTTTGATCTTAAAAAAAAACAAATAGCACCAACTTTCAATCTATAAACACTTGCATTCGCTGAATATAAACTGAACAAGACCACACTACAAGATGTCAAATTTATAAAGCAACCACAAAATGTCACCGGCCGTAATCAAGGTGGATTGTAAGTAATCTCTTAAGTAACTTGCGCTACAACTTAGTCGTGTCGTTTGTCACACTAATTACAGTTGTAATGAACGTTTAGCTTACTTGAAATAATACATCTTACAGCTAAATAGAATAAAGCGTTGAACTATTTAACACCCATTAGATGTTGTGTTGATTCGAAACAAAATTAATTAGTTACGATTGTTGAAATAAGATTAACTAAGGTGACTATCGTCATCGTCATTAACATCGGGGTTGCATGCATGTGAAATCATACAAATGGTTAGTCCTTATTCTAAAGTAAAAACGTTTTTACTAAGAGTAATATATAGTTTAATAAATTACAGACTAACTGTATTATTATTTACATTTTACATGATTTACTTCCACTATATAGGTTTTATGATGCATCGTAATATGCTCCGGAGAAGAATACGAATCGAATGACACTCTTTAAAATCAGTCATGCCCTTTAGACAGAAAGTCACAATAGAACGGACATACAAATCATTACCCTTCTTCTGGGTCAGTCAGGCAATAAAAATAAGCGGATATATTTGCTATAAAATACTATCAACAAACACTAGATGAATTCCTAATAGCATATCCTTTGGTAAGTGATTTCCAGATTACTAAATTACTTTTCAGTTTCTCCTCCTTGTCTCTGCTCTGATTGATCACCAACATTAAGTGAAACGCTTGCTCGTTTGATGATTTCTTAAATATTTTTTTATTACCTATGCTTTGTTTGTATAAAAATATCTAAATAGAAAAATTAGTACATCCCCGTCAGTTTGTGAACTTCGTTAGTTTATAATTTGACTAGCGATATTCTTATCTGACAACAAATTATGAACTGAACGACAGATTGACGTGTCATTTCTCGACAGTTTATTAACTGTCGAAGTCACATCGTCAAATTGTGAACTGATATTTTGCGTGCCTAATTATTACGTAAAAGTTTAAATGACAATGCAAGACAATTATAGGTTATGTTTGTTGCGCTTGAAATGATACTTTGAATTGTAGATGGTTATTCACAATTTTCTGTCATTTTATAATGTGGCTAGTGAGAATATAAACTATCGATGTTGACACTCTGGCGATGACGTATAGACTTTTTTAAAAATCTTACCAAATACTAACTTACGTAGTCATTAATTTTTCTATTTTCCCAAACAGCTCCACTCGGCTTTTTCTGTGGAAATCAACGCTGTCTTTTTCTAAATGTTCTTTGTTAAGAAATTCCCTCTTCGACTGTTTTTCGTGCATTTTCATTCGGTCTATTTTGATTTTCAATTTTTCTCTGAACGTTACTTTGTCATCGATGCTCCTTTTCGCGAACGCCGGGTTCACTATCAACGGCCTGTCAAATAAATCACACTTAGAATTGTTTTCAATCACATTTTATGTACCTATATTTTTTGGGACGCGAGATTGCATAACATATCATTTTTTTTAATATCCTGGCCTCGGAACCCACTACATTAATGGTATCATAATAGTGTCAATATGGCACGCCATTGACAAATTATTATGACACTAGTGAATAATAAAATGACAAACGAACAATTGTGAAACTATTGATAAACCATTGTGACTGCGATATCTTTATATACATATCTTCTTTTCAGACAAAAGTCGTTCCCCATTGCTCACCACAAAGATCTATTCCCTGCGGCCCTCGTCCAGTGGACTCCCGCAACCTTGACCAGATTATCGGAGACCATACACATTTTTGTGTCACTGTCACCTCTATCATCAAGTAAGATCATGTTTTATTGTTCGTCCGTTGTATCGAGGAAGATATTTATAATTCAAATAGTTTTAGCGTTATGTCACAGAAATTTTAGATTCTAGTAAAATTTTGTTTTTTTTTTAAGTATTTATCACCAGTTACCCAAAAGATGGCGCTCGTGGTGTGGCGATTTTTTTTTGTGAAATATCCCGTTTTTAAGGGAAAGACACATGAATAAACTTAAAATTAAAAGTGTATCTGAATACAAAATTTCGTCGAAATCGTTACCGAAATAGCCGAAACATATAATATGTCTTTTTATATACATACAAACATTGCTCGCTTTATTTAAATTTTTGTATTAATTAGGATTTACGTGTAATGGTATAAGTTGATTTTCTGACGCATCGCAAATTATCGCATGAAAGGGCTGACTCAACCGAGAAAATATCACGACCTGTATATGTCTATTTATTCTGTATACGTTAATGCTGAGTTTCATCTGTAGAGTGAGGTGCCATAGTCTCCATCCCCTTATTGCCCGCTCCATGAGTTTTTTTTTACTTACGCCTCTCCTGTTCTAGCATTGGAAACTCTTTTGAATATTATGACTATTGATTCGTAGCAGTGATAACTTTACATTAGGTAGGCCACTTACTTATTCTAACAAAGAACATATTGACATTTCACCTATTTCAAATTACACCTATAAATGCAACCTAAAAAAAATATCTACCTACCTTCGAAATGGTACCTTTGCCAAAACTTTTCCCTTATCGTCCAGATAATATACATTTTTCACCGAGTCACCTCTCCTTTGCGTTTCTTTTTCGTGTTCTTTGAACATGTGAAAAAGTTTGGGATCCGACGGGAGATTCCAAGCGAGCGCTGCCGTGCTCCCGTAGAGGAAGATGTCTCCGATAGGTATCAGGGCCATCGTTTGTACGCAAAATACTGGAAACATAAATTAAAGTATATTAAATAACGACCAATCGATTGTTATCACACACAGATTAAGTCAAAGATCACATGGAGTAAATATCCAAGACCATTTATTACTTGTAATACCAGCATAAAATTCGTGTAAAATGCCCGCCTACTTAGACCTCCACCTACCCGCAAGCCCTATACAGCGAGCGACGTAGCTGTATACTACTTTCATTAATCTCGTTAGGTCATTTCACAACATAAACTTTTTTCTACACGGCACATGCCGGCCCCTGCGATATCATTGGACTCAGGCCTCATAAGTTCAGTGCAGACAGTTATATATCTTAATAAATACATGTCACTTACTTTAATATACTTTAAGTATATGTAATTAGGGTAGCATTTATAAATTAGATTATAACTTTTATGGCAAGAAGAATTGAAATTGAAAAATCTCAAAAAGTCTTTGCAAGCCTAATTTCATAAATCAATAGAAGTACACCAAACTTTTCGAGAGACAGGAGAGGGTTGTAAGCAGTTTTGGCATCTTGAACTATAGAGTGTACCTTCTAAGTTGTATTTGGCTTTCACCTTCCTATCTCTTCGTTATCAATCTTCTCCATTTTTCTATTAAACACTTTTTTTATGGAAGAAGGTGGCAAACGAGCGTGCGGTCACCTGATGTTAAGTGACCGCTACCCATAGGTATCCGCAACAAGCTCATGAGTTGCAGATGCGTTGCCTACCTGTAATGGACAGAGGGAGGGATAAACAGAAAAATTATATTTCCTACTCCTATCCATTCCCTCCCCCGCTAAATTCTCTTCTCCCTCCCAACCTTTTCTAGCAAGGAAAGGATGGGAGGGAGAAGAGAAAAGGGGAAGACGACTAGAACTAGGCCTCCGGCACCTCACTCATCAGACGAAACGCAGAATACTTCTACTTGACTCTGTGTGGTTGTGTTATTTCACCGGTCAAGCCGGCCTATTCGTGCAACAGATTTTGTTGTTGCGGGCCCTACCATTGTTAACTATTTCTGCGTCATTTACTTGTTTGATTTTTGTGAATGTTTGAAGATATCGGTGATCTGAAGAGATGTATGTACTTTTGCTCCTTCCCCCATAAAAAGAATAAGAAATTATAAAGATAATATAAATATCTATTTTATATTCCCTAGAGCTATATATTTAGTTATATTTATTTACAGTTATATTTAGTTAAGTTGTTTCTTCGTAAAGTGTCTTTAATATTAAAAGGATTATCAGACTAACCAAAGTTCAATTTAACTTATAAAACTATTCAACAGATTTGCAATCTCTATGATATCTTTCTCTCCCTTTCCTTGCCTCTTAACCACGTAAAGCTCAATAAAAATAGGTTTTGATTATAAGATCCATACAATTCATTTAATTGGTGAGGATTTTTATGAATGACAGGCTCACTTTGTATTAAGTGAAAAGCTTACGTTTGGGTAAGAAGTTGTTCGCGTCGAAGTAAGTTAAAACGGAACTGCCCTTTACATGTTTTACCTACCCGAGCAACGTTTACGTATGACAGAGCCTCATAGTAGACCGGCTATAGTAAGCTTTTCATCTGGTGTATGAGATAAAACTATCAATATACCTTTGTGGACTGTCGTACTAGGGCAGTAATGTGGTAACCACTTCAGTGCATAGGATATGATTCCTATTGGCGTCTCAAAGGACCACAAAAAGAGTCTATGTTAAATAATAGACTCTTTGTAATTATTAAATCGGTTTATTGAAACCAGTGATGCAAATACATGAAAAAGCAAAAATGTTATACATAATCTAAAAATACTATAATTATATATAGCTCCATATACACTTAATATATAATAGAAAAAGCACTTTTATGTTCTGTACTGAATATTGTCACACGCTCTCTCATTTCTGAAAGTTCTGTTCAGGATTCTTGTTTATTGAAGTTATACGAGCTAAATCTTAAGTTTTACAGCTAAATAATCAGGGAATTCAGTTGACATGAAGCATACTAACGCAAGTCACTAAAACAAAGCTCTTAAACGGAATATTCATAAGTGGTCACACAACATTCTTCTCGAGATTCTTGTTTATGTTGTTATAGCTTAAAATTAATGGTAATACAAAGTCTATACACAAGCTTATACATTAAAAAATGTCACAAACGCGAAATAGCCAAAGCGCGGTGACAATCACTTACACCGCCGTTTTGATAGACCAATTCCAGCATCCACCACTGGATGCAACATTGAATCCAACATTGGATCCAACATTAGATCCAACATTGGATCCAGTGTTGGCTGTAGGAATTTATACATATTATTTACTCCAAGACTAAAAGGATGTGATTATACAATATCTTTAATTACCTTTATGTTTTCCGAATAGTTGCGATATAATTATAAGCATTAAAATAGTCTTTTATAAATAAACCTAATGCCTAAATTTCAATCGTTATGAAGTAAATTACTCACCTAATTGGAACGAGCTGCCGTCTGGGAACACAATGAACCTCTTAGTTCTAGACAACAGCCGGGAACGTGTTTCATTTCCCTCTGAACGCTCCGTAGCACAGTTTTCATTAACGCAAACTTCTTCATTATCACTCAGCGCTACTTCAAATAACACAGTTATTATAACGAATAATCGGCAACAACTGGTTATGTCCATCATTTAATTTTATAATCTGTATTATCAGAAAAATAAACCTCGTCGAATGACGCAAATGTGTTATAGCAAATTCTATATTCAAATTTGTATTTTCAAATATGTTTTTTTGAAAATCAGGTAATAAGTTGTCCGTCGGAAAACGCAAGTTGAACTGCCCCGTTCTTCAACCGATGCCTTCAACGCAAATATGTATAAATGAAACAGCAATTAACATGTTTTGTGTCAACGATTTTACAGTTATTTTAGTTTGAAATCGGTTTCGAAAAAACAAAAAAGGTAATGTCGAAAAAATCGTGTCGATCAAATTTAGAGTCTACCCTAAAGAAGAAATCGGAGCTCGAATGCGCGAAAGAAAATAACGGTTTCGACAGTTGCGTTACATTCAACACACAGTAAACACTGTAGACAAAACTTACACAGTATAGACTACGGTCATTACTGTATAGAACCCACATAACTGGAAAAGGGAGATGATACATATATGATTTTAAAAAACATGTTTTTTCAATTCAAAAAGTGAGACAATGTTTACAAACTTAATTAAGAAAGTCTTATGTACCTAATTTGTTTTATTAAATAATGACAAATTTATGAAAATTATTTTACAGCGACTAAAAATAATTACCATAAATTAGTACGACTGTGTTAAACAAAATCGAAATTAAATGCAAATTTACAATGAGATTACATTTAAAACGGTAACAGCTGCTGTATTAACTGATATATTATTTACCTATTATATATTAACTTTTAAAATACCGTAAGCACGTCAAAGTAAGGTAAGTTTGAATAAAATAATTGAAACAATTATTACCCTTGGCAATTAAGGTGTCAAAATAAAATAAAAACGTAATATCAAAATTATATATAAGAGTATAAATAGATAATTATAAAAATAATAAAGAAGAATGCTCACAAAGTTTTCGAATAATTAAACCAAATTATCGTTATAACGCAAATATTTAATGTGACATAAATATAACACAATGATATTTAATTATTATACATATTACCGTAAATATTACAAATGGAATTAAAGTAATTTAAGATATTGGAACACATGCATAAAAGTTTCATTTAATAAATACAATACCTAACATTTATATTCGTTTATTAAATTGATAAGCTCCATTCAATAATTGAATGTCGGTGAATCAATACCGGCTAAGCGTTCATTACAACGCGGGTACAGTGTGTCGCAGGATTCCGTTGACTTCGAAGCCATGTCGTATTCTTCTAAATATTCGTCCGTTTTGTTTGACTGAGGCAACCTGCGGATAGAATTGAGCGTCTGCATTTATGTCAAACATACACGGCGCTGTGCGCTGTACGATTCACACAAAAGCGTTTCGTAATTGCCCCAGATAATCTAGGTGGGGCGCATTCAACGCGTCGCGTAAACTGGGCTACTGCACCCATTGCTCTGCGACTTGATTAAGAATGACTCACAAATATAAATATAATACACTAGCTAGCTACCCTGGCTTACACACAAACGCCTACATTTTTTAAGTATCAACCTATTATCGTCTGCAACATTCATCGTCCTATTTCAGTCACAAAACCATACTGAAGTAACGTATTAGAGATATTCAGAGACTCATCATCTTTACTAATTTATTAACTCTGGATTCCACAGGTAAAATAAATTGAACGAAAGTGGCGATTATAGTCGCTACCTCATTATTAAAATAGACACTATTGCATGTATAAACGGGTACCTGTCGTTATTCTATTATATGATTTGATTTCGATTATTCCATTTTGTATATACACAAATAGTTGCAAATGATTTGTCAAGTTTATTTTATACTAAAATATTTTTAGGATAATGGTATACACAAGCGGTATAATGCAAAACAGTTATCACTGCACCAAATTATAATTGCGAAAATAACGCAATGGAAGAAGTATAGTTGTACGGAAACTGTCAATTGTATGTGCTATTTAAAAAAGATAACTACCTCAATTTGAAGGTCTTGCACTAACAGGACAATGATTGAACTCTGTGTACACTAGTAAGCTTAAAAGGCGTGATATTTTTTTAATAAAAATATCACACTACGGTGTAAAAAAATAAAAAGATTATTATTTCTTATATTTATGCAACTATTACGCATTGAATAATTTGAATTATAATTGAATGAATTATAATCAATTATTAATATTAATTAATAT
>DWTW01002402.1:0-11080 GCA_018246275.1 Papilio slateri
CAGAAGAACTTATATCGATCAGATTAGTGACATACTAAGGAAAGGCGATATAAGGAGTACCCGTAACCGACGAGCATATCATATCATCCCTACATCTAGGCATATGCCTAGATGTAGGGATGTAGATGAAGCGAGAGAGGTGTGCCAGGATCGCGCCAAATGGAAATCCATGATCTCTACCTACCCCTCTGGGTTACGGGCGTGAGCGCATATTTATTTATTTATACTCAAAAACGTATATCTAAGTAAACAAAATATATTCAAATGACAAGATGCTTTATTCTAACTTGTCTTCTTCCAAAATATATGCATTATATATTTTATTGGTATACATGACAAGGTTAGAAATCGCGACTTAAAGGAAAAGTGTAGCTTGAAACAAAAGGCCGCGGCAACAAAACGGTCGTTACAAAACGAAAACCCGTGATTTCACCTAACTCAGCGTTCAGCGTTATAGAGGCGTTATTTATTGTTTTTCTATATTTAGATATTTTATAATGTTGAAGAAAAATAACATTTTATTTAAATTATAGCAAATTTTGGCAACGTTAATTACGACATCGTTTGTCTATCCCATATCTAAATGTTGATGACGATAGCATAGATATAATTAAAACTCATATCACATCGATAAAAAAAATCATTTTATTGGCATCCTGGTTTGGCGTGAAATTACAGTGCATGTTTATATCTCATGCGCGTGAGTCATTTTCCTCTTGAGAATGACACTTGCAACGCTGTTGTAATTCCTCGTAATGTGGTCTTCCCCGTTACATACGCTACAGACGTACAGATATGTATGCTGGGCAAACGTTACAGGAAAAATAAAAACTGTATTTTTTTACTTGTTGCAAAGATTTTTCTTCTTGACTTCTAAACTTCATGTATTCGCAGTTTAATTCATTGTAAAAAATAGGATAGCCTTCTTGTTTGATGGTCGGTTTCTTTAATATAAAGATCCCGAATACAAAGTAATTAATTTATTCGTGACTATCCCAAACAATCAACCAAGAGAGTTCGAATAGTTGATTCAATGTACGTCGTGACATTGAATTAACGTCACGTCATGGAGGCTAATTCGTAAAGTGGATATATACCAAAAACATGGAATCCAGCGTAACAATTGATTTTGTCAGTTATCATGTCTATATGATGATCATGATCTGCATATTGTTATCTACTTTTCAAGGGACAACAGGGGTACACAAAGCTTAGAACACTTTTTGTATGTTAGGTTTCTAAAAAAAAAATCAATAAATATTTCAAAATAATAAATCAGTTAAACTTTTTGGGAATTAAATCTAGACCGCCAAGTTGTACTTTAGACTATCATTGCTTACTCTACGTCAGTGGTGTATCCAGGATTGTGATTTAGGGGGGCTTGACCCTCCTCAGGTAATGTTTTAGCAAGGCCAAGCTTCGACGAAGTCTCTAAAAAGTACAAGCATTGGCGGTTTCAAGTGGGGGGTCTCTGGGGCCACTGAGTACAAGACAAACAAATCTTATCGGTAAACATCCAGTATCTATTAAACTGACCACTTAAATAGCTTACAAGAATACGTGCCTCTATTAATAGCACCGCATTAATAGCTGTACCAATGTCTAAAAATACCATCAGTTCTCGGCGAAATTCAATTTTCCTGCACTTCAACAAACTCTTTTAGCTTGCGTGTCCTTGCCATAAAGACATTCAATTAGTCATCGTACATGCGATGTTCTATATTATGATGTCTTATTATACACACGCCTGCTCGCAGTTATCAATTTCTTAAATTACTCAAGGTCTTACTGAACCTCAACTTTTAATTTATTATAACATCTTTGAATAGTTGGAATTAATCTCAATTAAAGTGGTCAGATCCCATTTTTTTTTACAAAGGACCATTGCGCAAGACTGTGTACTAGATATGTTTTTATCTATAGGTATAAAGTTAGTCTCCTTAATTCAATAATTTCATTACATCTTGCACAAGTACGCAGTAATTTTTGCAGACATCATTACGTACTTTTTACATTTATATTAAAACGCATAGATATCTAATCTGAAAAGTCCTAAATTCGACAACCAATCCATTATATTTAAAACACCTATGCCTTTATTTTCGCAGGTATTGCTGGTTTGGCGGCGGCAGTTGGATATGGCGTTTATTCGTACAGAAACCGCGGCAAAATGAGCACCAGCGTTTATCTAATGCAGTTCCGTGTCATCTCTCAGGGCATCGCTGTCGGCGCCATTACTGTAGGCATGGCTTACACGCTTTACAACACCCATTTCAATAAGCCTAAGCAAAACGCTATCACTGGGAACGTAGCCAGTATAGTCAAGCCTAATGAGCATTAAAACTTCAGATATAAGTTGTGATTATGCTATAATTTATTTATTAAGTATGTAATAACGCAACTGTAGTTGTAAAAGTATGACCACAGTACAATAGTACAGTATTCGTGATAAATACAAAAACAAAGATTTTGTCTATGTCTAGATACTGCACCATAAACCTTCATTAGACGCCCTATTTAAAAAAAAAAGAAAAATATACAAACATGATAACCAATAACATTCGCAAAATAACATTGTGATGTACTGTTTTAATTATGTTTGTTTAGCCATATTTTTGAAAAGTAAAGCATCGTTGATTTAATAGTTTCAAAAACATGGATAATGCATTATCGTAAGATATTAGAATGTATATAAGATTGTATTCCTGATAAATAAATAGTTATCACTAAGGTCACTAAAGCAGTAGTATGTGTGTAATTAATCAATTAAACTGCATTTAAAAAAGACGCAAAGGTCCTTCTTCTTTTTCTTAATCTTTAAATGAAATTATTTTTTCTTATGCTGTCATGATATGTCATCGGTTCTTTATATGACTGCAAACAAGTCAATCGAACGTTTTGCAAGTTAGTGAAAATTAAATCGTAACACTCCGTTGCATAGATACGTCGGTACAGACCAAGGTAATAAAAGCGTGTTAAAAGGGACGTAAACATACAGATGTCACCGTGGTCAATTACGATTGCTGCCACTATACAATTGTTCACACAATACTTCTTTATTTAAAACATAGAATTATTTACTTCAGGATTTAATTAAATTGGATACACTCGACATCCTTAACTGGATACATACGCAAATTATTCAGTTTTAGTACTAAATAAAAATAAATAATTTGCAACATAATTTATTCTGAGGCTCGTGCCCTTCATATCGCTAAATCCTCTCCTTTTCTATCCATTCCCCTCTTGTCCACTCAAAGACTACAATGCATCTGTAGTTCGGATTGTTCAGGATAGTGATGGGGTAGCATTGGCACCTGCCATAATAAATATGAATAATCTAAACTAATATTATAAAGAGGTCAGATTTGATTGTTTGAATTGAATAGGCTCTGAAACTATTGGACCGATTTGAAAAGTTCTTTCACCATTATCCCTGATGATCATAGGCGATAGTATATTTTCAAAAAAGTTCAAAAATGTATCCGTATGAAAATTTCGATAAGTAACCCGTGTGAAAAAAAAATACAAAAAAGTTATATCGCGTACGCTGCGGAAATCATTGACATTGCAAAGTGATGTGCTATAATTTTATAGAGGATATCAATATCTACAAAAAAAAGTCCGCAATACCATGTGTCTAACTTTATTACATGTGACAACATTTATCATTGTCCCCATATAATAAATCACATATAATGATATTACCGTGAGTTCACCCTGCCGAAAACATTTACATAAAACATAGTTATCTTTATTTTTTTATAGAGAAAGAGAGAGAACATGTCACACTGCTGAAAACACCATACAGATGTTTTCAGCAGTGTGGACTAGCAGTTACTTAAACATACAATTTGAATGATCTAACAATGCCTGAAGTTTATACTTAGCTGGAGTAGTCTAAGCTGTGTAGCTCTAACCTGTCAGTTGCATCTGACACTGCTAGAGTCAAGAACAAGAAAACCTACAAGCAGAAATCCTTACATTTCCTTGGTTGTAATAAACAAACAGATGTCTATATGAAACAAATGTTTTGCTTCAATAATTGTAAATATAACAATTGTCGTTCTGATGAGCTGATCTCTGATGATTCAATGAGCTACAAAAGTAGAATACAATTTAAGGGTTTTTTCTTATAAAGTGGTTATCCATTTTTAAATGTGGTGAGAGAATTGTGGAATACTGGACGAAATGCACAAACTACGTTTTCTAGCTTTTAACTAAGAACGCATGTCAATGATTTGATTACTAAAATAATTGCCAGACTCTGTGGATACTTGATATCATATATTGTAAAATAAATTGCTATAAGATATAAAATTAAAAACATGTTTTAGAATTTAATGGTATTATTGCACTACAGTAACAATCAAGAAGCTTATTAAGGTTGACTAAATGTTTTTAAATAATATGAAAACAGTAAAATGTAAAAAAAATATGATTTGGTTTTTAAACTAATTGCTAAGCTGGTTCCTGAAGACTTTTACAATGTAATTTTTTAACAGATTTTGAAAATAACAATTCAGTCTAATTAATTAACAATAATTTATTAAATATATAAATATCACATTCAAAACATTATTTTTGTTTTTTTTATTCAATAAAATCTTTTCTTCAAACTTAATGTTTAATACTGGTATTCATAAGACACAAAACTATTTTTAAGAAGTTATAAAATGTTAGAATACAAATTAAGATGAAATTTAGTGATGCATTTGAAATCTACGTATTGGAAGGAGTGATCCAAATAAAACATGTTGGATTACAGGAAATTTTGAGAGAATTTCCTTTTTATACATTTTAATGAGACCTTGATTTATTTTGGACCATGAACCCACGGCACTGATGCTCCACAACTGGTTAGAATGTTCTGCAAAAGGGCCCGTCTTCACTTCTTTAATATACTTAATACATGACAGAAACATATATTCATCTGAAAACTTATCAACAATTTCGTCTTCCAAAAACTTTACCGGTGGATATATTCTTGGCTGATCAATGAGCTGTGAACTCCCCCAGATGAATGGCACAAACTGGTAATCATCAAGGCTCCATACACCATGGCTTCCCGCAGGCTCCATTCTATATGTCTTCTGCAATTTCCTGGCTATTTTAAGATATTTATTGAATAAAATGAACACAGTCGCAACATTATCATCTTGAACAAGACAACCTATTTTATAAAGACAGCATAAAAACATTATAAATGACATTTCATGTCCAGTCCCATAATCTATGCGGGTAGCATTCCCAAAGCTCTCCTCTAGGTATGCTTTGATTTCTGGTATAGTTAAATGGAGGCTTTGATCCAGAGCTTCTTGGAGATACATTGTTGTGTTACTCTTGATTTGTGAGAGCCATTCTCTGAATGCAGTATTGCCAAATCTTTGGGGCTGTTCAACAGGGGGACAATTATCTATTACCTTGTCAATTTTATCTAACATGTCCATAATTTTCAATAAATTAGGTGATACTTTACAATCAACAGACAGTGGCTTGCCTTTAATTGCTTCATTTAGGGTGGCAATAAAGCCTGTGTACTCCATATATGCTTCAGACTTCTCCCATATTGTCATGTCAGTGATTGTTTTCACTGCCTTTTCCGGCTCTAAAAATCTATGATTAGGAGAGAATGGAACACAATTCTCATTCTTTGTTCCATCTCCAATAGGATTTTCAATACTCATCTGAAATACAAGAAAACAAATTTAAGAATAAATTGGAACAAGTCACACAGCAACATTCCATAAGTGATAATATTTATCAAGTATACTAATTTAACTTATTATTTCAGAATCTACTCTGATCGAATATTGATAAACTTTTCCCACACTATTGAATACAGATTAAAGGCCGTATTCCTATTAGAAAAAACAATCTTACGACTCTCGATAAGCACAACTAATGAAGGTCACAAGTGTCAAACGCAGGTTAATTCAATGCTTGTTTTCATTCGTAAATAAGTTACCAGTTTAAAAGTTTTGTTCAATGTATTAAAAAAGGCATATCATAAGAATGGAGAGAATATTGCGAGGTATTATGAGATACCGAGTGCTTGATAGAGCGAGCATGGTTAAACAATTTCAAGAAGTACGCGACAATCCTGTGGTAAGTAAATGAAAATAACTAACCTTGTTTCGTGGTGGATCGTGTGAACTTTATACCAGCATTGATATTTTATTAACCTTGGCTAATAAATGTTCTATATCAAACGGCTAAGTCTTATTTTCCTATTATGAAAATAATACCTACAAACGAATGAAACCTAATTCAGTTTTAAGTCCAACATCCCAACATTTATACCAAATTTTTACTTTTTCGTACATCAAGTAAACAATGACAGTTAAATTAAAAATTAAAATTCGGTGATACTGACATTTGTGCCTTACAGCCACCGGCATAAACGACTCAAGCTTTAATTTAAGCAACAGTTTTAAGTTTTTAAATAATACAAACATAAGTATTATATTACATTTTAATTTCAGCCCAAAGCAATTTTTTATACATGTATGGACAGCAGAATGATTCCTACCAGATTCACGGAAACAAGCGTCGGAGACATGTTTGTAGGTTCGTTATTGTATTAATACTTTTACTAGTACATATTAAAATGTTTTATTTTGGTTGACAATGAGGTAAGTGTAACAAACATACGCGTACTTACGAGTAAGTATATAATAAAATATTACAATTTAAAATTTAGACTTTAAGGACAGTGCAGTTAGCCGGAAAGCGACCTGACGCCAACCCATGCAATGTATATGCATTTAATGCATATATATGAAATATTAGTAGATTATCGAAATAATTTACTAATATTTCTTTTAAACAAGTTTTAAACTTGGCGGGACATGGTTTACGACAATAGTCAAATGGCCGGATTCGAACCCACGATCTGTTGTGCTTGTTTCTCGACCCGCACCCTTAACCATTAGGTTATTGGCTGCAGTTAATAATATGTATGAAAAAAACAGTTTTTATTCGCACTACTATACGGCTGCTAGCGTACCGCTCCGGACGCCCGTAACGCTGCTATCCCACTGCGGCTAGCACGGCAAGCAATTTGCAGTCGCTCGCCATTGAGACTGCACGTGTCAGTTGATCTTGCAGCTGGCTGTTACCCAATTAACCATAATGACAACCGCAACTTGTGGCCAACCGTCAGGATGGCTGACTGACAGGATGGTGTACCAACTATCCGCACAATGCGTACGTGGCCTTACCCAAAGTGTAAATAAAACATTTCACCTACAATTGACAAGTATATAAAAGTTGGAAAACTGGCAGACGATTAAATTTTATATAAAAATATGCGTTTACGCCCGTACCCCTACCCCCATAGGGGTAGGCAGAGATCACGGATTTCCATTTGGTACGATCCTGGCACTGGCCTCTTTTGCTACATTACACCCATACACCTACGTATGCATACTCGTCGGTTATGGGTACTCCTTGTATCGCCTTTCTTTAGTATGTCACTAATCTATTCGATATAAGTTCTCCTGGACTGGGACGGCCCCTGCCAACAATGCCACTCACTTTTGCAACATAAATTTGTCTTATTACTCTTTGTTGTTATGTCATATATTATATCAAATATTAATAAACCAGCAGTTGAGAAAGTGAAGAGTAGGCAGTAGTCATCCTTTATATACAAGTATCCATACTATTACAGAAAGTATAATAATGTAAGTACGGATATACTTAATACTTTCCTACTCCGATTCCGGTATGAGACCCGAGTAAATATATTTTAACATTTTTCTTTCTTACAGTACGAAATGCTGGTAATCTAATCCCGCATTCTGAACATTTTGTGGACGAAATGACCAGTTGTGAACCAGCAGGATTAGAACTGAGCTGCATCGTAAATGATATAAGGCATGTTATAGTTTGCGGACATAGTGACTGCAAAGCAATGAATCTTCTATATAGACTTAAAAACAAAGAAGAATCTAACATTGTTAGTAATGCCTTTAATTATATTGTGTTTTTGTGAAATAATCATTACTGAGCCGATTAAGAATTTTTTTATTGATGTTGACTTCAATTCGCATAGAGTTGTAATTTTATACAGATCTTGGGAACACAAATAAAATATTAAAAGTCCCAATCGCTCCCACCATTTCTTATAAATATTCCCATGAATATTAAATGAATGAATAAATTATATGAAGCGATTTAGACTTCAATTCCACTTCATTCAACGCTTAAAATATTTTGGTTTTGGCATTTTTCTGATAGATTATACGTTTTATCATAAAAATAGGTACCACTTCTTTGGACGTTAAAACATTAAGTTTACAAATTCGCCATTTTCTCTCTCATTTAGTGCAAATTCATATACAAACGAAAGACCACACCATGTTATAAAATTTGCCACGATTCAAACAAAAAGTATATTTTACTCTTTAATTTGATTTCGAATTCAAGATTTTATCCTACTACTTTTTCAGATTACAAATGTTTTAACTAAAATAAAATAAAAATCGAAATATAGCTTTCATAAGATGTTGTGTGTTTATATCACAGGAACAACGAAGAATATCTCCTCTCAAGTCATGGCTATGTACACATGGGCAAACCAGCCTTAATAAATTTCTACAAATGAATGGTGACTTTGCTAAGCCTATGTTGTTCACAGCTGAAACTCCACAACGAAAGTTCGTTGCCTATATCGATCCAGAAAATAAATTTTGCATTGAAGATAAATTATCACAGGTTAGTCCACAAGGTCCTTTTATTTTATGTAAAAGTAATTAGATTAATCTATAAAATACTAATAACTATTTGTTTATTTTCAGGTCAATACTCTACAACAATTACAAAATATTGCTTCATACGGAATGTTAAAAAAGCGATTAGAGAAGCACGATTTACATATCCATGCACTTTGGTTTGATATATACACTGGGGATATTTTTTACTTCAGCAGACGTGCTAAAAGATTTATTATAATAGACGAATCGACATATGAATGTATTTTGGCTGAAATTCGGCGATATTATTCTTAGTGGTGGTTATTTGCGAGAAGTCGTTATCATTTCCTATACTGAACTTATATATAAAAACGTGTTTACTATAATATATAGAAGTATGATCCTGAAATCTTTTTAACTGTATAGCAAATTGGTCTTTTTCCATTATGTAAATAACAATCAACGTGTTCAAATCTTCGCGTTAAAAGATAATGTTTATAATTGTAATTGTAATCAATATAAAATTAAAATCTGAACACGAATGGGACCAAATTGTATATAATACTTATACCGTAATTATTAAAATATCAACTATGTAATTAATTTACCGATATAGATGTTTTCGTGCTGATATAGCCATTTACTGTAAACAAAACTTGTCTAGGGAGAATATCTTAACCTGCATCCAATGCATGATGTATCTCAATCCACGATCTGATGAAATCAAACGAAATAAAAACATAAAGCTATAAGAAGTAATAGTATTCGTTTAATACGTGTGGATTTTATATTTTCATACATAAATATTGTATATATAAATTGTAAATAAGTATACCAAATCTAATGAAAAATGTACCAATTGCTAATATAATTAATTTTTGCTTTAATTTTTTTCATCAATTTTTCATATCATCTTAGTTTTGTACTGGTTTTATTTGAAAATAAAACGTTTTACGTATTTTTATTTACCCGACGATATTATTTTTTGTATGTGTGAGATAGATTGTTTTTAACAAAATGTGATATAAACTCGCACATCAATCAACAGCAGGTAATAAAGTTGTTATTTAAAGCTTATAATATGATGGTGAGACTATGGAAGTGATAAAGTTTATTACCGTTTTTCAAATATATATATAACCATGAACCTTAAATAGGTACTAATACTAGTAAGCAGGTGCTGAGCAGCACTAGATTACAGAGGAGAGCTTGCGAAAATTGGGGGCGCCAATAGCCAAATACGATTATAATATAACGATTAAGGCGCCTGTGAAAAGGCGCAGGCCAGGCGAGATTGTCTTTTGGTGGCTTTGTTTTCGTCGTCCTGAATGAACATTGTCGTTTTAATGACTGCCGCTATGTAAAAGAGCGCCGATTAAATGCTTTCTTAGGGCACTCTCGGCATTTAATCCGTCTCCAACCTACGATCAGCAGTAATCTCTAAAACAATTGAAGATGTCCAAGAATTTGAAAAATTCGTTTAATTATATTATATTATATTTGACTTTTTTGTAAGCACTAAAATACCAGGATCTTTTTATCTTAAGACTCAGATATCATTTTGATACAAAGTAACCAAAACAAGGTTTGATAATAATTGCTTTTTGATTGGAATTTTGAAACAGAAGAGCAGCACATTTTTGTGGTAAAAGTATGAATGGACTTAATATCTTTGCCTATACCAACAAATTGTGACAATATGTCAAGCTGCCTTCTGTCGCCGTGACATTGACTTACATGAGAAATATTTTTCAAGGTTAGGAAAGTGTGATGCAATGTAACAATATTTTTAAATATTATATAATTTAATAATTGATAGACCTTATTTATCGTAGTGATAAGTTGCATCAATATTACGGTAAATAATTTAATATTAAAATGAAAAGTGTGAAATTAATATATTTTTTTAAAAATGTCTTGTTTTTAAATTTGCTAATGTTGTGAATATTAATGAATATCTTTCGAATTTTTTAGACTTGTATTTATAAGCGATGGCAAACTCACAGCCGATATTTGACTATCGCGATGAATCTCAAGCGGATAAGTTAGCCAGGAAATCTAAAGATTCGCCTTTTATGATAATAGGTAAGATATTCAGTTTTGATAATTAAAATACTTTAATTTGTCTTGATTCCTCTTTATGTGAGTATCGATTAAAATGGAAAATTTTAAATGCAAATGTTGCACAACAATTGGCTAAATGTATGTTGCCCAACTAGTTGAATAATCATGTTTTTTTGGGGGGAAAGGTCTCATTATCTAGTTTCATTGTGGAAAGTAAAATTGCGCAAATATATAGTTTTACTAAGAAAACAGTGTGTCACTTTTTAAAATTGGGAATATCAAAGAGAAAAAGTATTGATATCCACACAAGCTAGTAT
>DWTW01002403.1:0-11079 GCA_018246275.1 Papilio slateri
TTTTCCTGTCTATCCCCTGTGACTCATTTGCTTGTTGCGGATGCACATGGGTAGCGGTCACTTAACATCAGGTGACCAGCTTGCTCGTTTGTCACCTAATTCCATAAAAAAAAACCTTCATTGATTGACTAATTACAATAATTGAATATAATGAAAAACAAAAATTGCATAAATTTATATTTTTACATATTGTATAAAAAAGCATTAAAAATGACAGACAGATAGAACTTAAAATAGGTAACCATATTTAGCAAGATTATTACTTTTCTAAGCCGACATTTCAATCTATTTTATAGTATACACACAAAATTTAAATAATTAGAAATTAATTACTTTTATAAAAACAGCTAGTGGTTCGTATTTGAATGCTTTTCACATCGTAAGAACACCGGGCTACTATTTTTATGGGCTGTACTCGTAGTGATGAACGATTGTTTTGGTATGAGAATGTCTTTAAAATTTTATGATATAACAGTCTCCCTTGCTGTTGTGTATAAGCTGGCAGCGAAAACGATGTCCCTTTTAATGGCAGTAGATGCTTCCATCATCTTGGCTTGAAGCTTGGGGTCTCCTATAGCAACGGCCGCATCCTTCACGTCAATCAATAACTGTAAGCAAATCAAAAACAGTAGTTATATAGCATTTCTTATACAAGTTTATTCTCTAATTATCTTCTTAAAAGAAAGTCACTTTCTAATTATCTTTTTCATTTATTTTTGTCCCAAATGTTATTGACAAAGTCACAAACTTTAAATTATCCCGTCAACTTACGATCAAAAATACACTAGATTAGATTTAAAAACGGCAATTGAAATAAGAGCACAAATAAAAGTGTGGTCTTATTTCAGTCTAGTACGGTCTACTATTGCAATTTTAAGCCTTAAGGATATCAGCTAAAAGTTGAATTTTTAAGCGCCCACTGCGCACAGTTATTTAATTTTACGTGACGCGGAGCAACAGGTCATCTGTTAATTACGTATTAGTGTAAACTAAATCATAACAGACAAGAATAAGGATGGTTATTACAAAATTTAATTTAATTTAATAATTGTGTTTGTTTTTTTTTTAATTTATTTTTGTACTGCTGTATACATATTAATAATTAAGAAAACATAGTAATTTCAAGGCATTTTCTTGCGTTGTTTTGTTATGAGACGCTGAATCTAGTGTATTTTTGATCGACGCCGTTAACAAACAAAACTTACTTCATGCAGTTGTTGGATGCACCTCACTATGATGCCCTCTTGGACGTCTGTTAAATCCATAATCTCCGCAAACGGTTTCTCCAGAGCCCATTCGTACACCACTCTTATTAAACCAAAGTTAAGTCTCTCTCCTTGCCCTTCAAATTGACTGACCTGTAGACATTAACAAAAAAGTATTAAGATATACAAATCATGAAATTATCTATAATTATCCAATTGTATCTTTCTTTTTCATATTAATTTTTACTAAGCTCTTATCATCTTTTTGTATTGGATACACTGAGATAGCAATGGCTATTCATCTTACACTTAACTTACAAAATCCTAAATGTGATCAATAATGAGATCAAAAATAAAAGTATGTTACTTTGAGCATCAGCCATCTCCGAACACGTACATTTGAGATTATTAAAAAAAACACATAAAGTCCTTTCATCGGTTGGGATTCGAACCTTCGATCCGAGACATAATGTTAACAAAAAAATATTTTTCTAATAATCAGAAAGCTTTTAAATCAATTTGAATTGACTTTTTAAGATTATTTTACAATCTTAGCAAATTCTGTAAAAAAAATGGACCAACATTATTTTTAACCATCCATTTAAGCTTATGGACATAGTACGAAACAACACAGGAAACGTAATGAACATATTCGAATGATGGATTCGAATCCACGACATGGTTTTGCAGTCTGTACCTTCAACCATGCTATTGGCACTTCTTTAGTTATTAACATTGATAACTATTAGCTTTACATAATATTAAATAAACAGACCAGATATTTAGATTCGATGGACGTCAAATCCTCGTCGATCGCCTTGATAGCATCGACGCCCTCCTTCAGCTTATCAGTCAGGGGCTGGCTGACGTTCGTCTTGGCTTGGAACACGAAGCAGCTCAGCAGCGCAGCTATCTCCGCCGGGTTCTTGTCCGTGAATACATTACGGAAGACAAGCTCAGATATGATCAGCTCGTTAGTGCCCATGCCGCAAGCCACGCGACCTTTCAATATAACACTATCGTGTTCATCAATATAATTCAGTTCCCTTAGCACCAACAGCCGTCTTTGATAGTCTGGGTACAGAGCCAAATTCTCAAATGACAGAAGAAGTTTATATTTGTCCCTCTTCCTCTCCGCTTGCTTTCGTTCGTACACTGTCGCAAACTCGGTTTTAAAGTTCGCGATGTCAGTTGATTTCTTTTGAGATTCTAACATGTCCTGTGAAATGTATTAGCTGTTAAAATAGGTGTAACTGAATTTAAAAAAAAGTACGTAGCTATCGTTTACAGCATTTAAATACTAACTTTTAATTATTATTGGGTGCTTGGATGTGTACAGTTCCTATTTTTCGTTATTTCAATAATAAAGGAAATTAAAATTATATAAGCTTTCACATCTCTAAACCTTAGGGTAAATGTCTGTAAAAATCATTATTTCAATGTTCACTATGTGCTTCTCAATGATCTTATTTAGGCCGCAACTCAGAGATTTAATATTAAAAATTAATAATCTTTCCTTTTTTTTAAACTATACTTATTTTCCTTTTCCCAACATAAATGCTACTATCGATACAGATCTCACCAGTGTAATTGCTATTGAATTGCCTCTTACATAGATCAATTGTAAGAACTCTTTCGGAACTTCGAAACTTCGACGAAAAACTTCGTGTTACCTTAAATTTGTTCATCTTGTCGAGCGACTGCAACACTTCCCCAGTGGTGACGGACAATGATTGCGTCAGACTGACGCGCTCCAGATTAGTGACGCCGGTGCGCACGGCGTGCGACACGCGCGACAGCTCCTGTACCGCGGCCGCGCAGCTTGAGCCTACAGGCGCGTCCTTGAACCTGACCGATTGCATATAATAAGCCGACAAAATTTTGAACTCAATTGTAGACATCAGACTGACGCGATCCAGACTCCTGACGGCCGTGGGCGAAGGCGTGCGACACACGCGACAGTTCTTGTATCGCGGCGCAGTTAAGGCATACGGGCGCGTTTTTGAGCCTGACAGTGTGTCAATCTGGCAAACAATAAGCTGACCCAATATGTACTCAATTGCAATGAACATATGAGTGAGATATGAGAACGTAAAAATGAGTGTCTGTTCGACAAAACTTTTAAGTTTTAAATGTTATACTTAACTAAGTACGGGCGCGTCTTTAGACCTGGCACATTAAATACGATAAGCTGACTTTGAGTATAAACTATTATATCTTTATTCTATTTATAACTACGATTTATTAAAACGTCCAACCTCACCTTGGGATCTGCCTCTTGTCCCAGTCTTGGATGATGAGGCTGGCGTCTATTTTCAACGTCATCTTGGTGACAGCGATTACGTTCTTCGGTGCGATGCAGAGCATTGCATGATCAAGCGTGCCCTCTTCAGTGCCTATGTAAAAAAAGAAACGTCTAATTCATCACCCATTGTAATTTACTAGAAGGAAAATGGAGGCTAAATCTTTTTTACTATCAAATACATATCTCCACGCGTGCGAAGCCGTACACAACAACCAGAAAGTATATAGAGATAGACAATATTCTTGTCTATATCTTGTCTCTGGCTTGCTCTGGTACACTGGCTCTGGTGATTTAAGTTGTAACAATGTATTATATCGGCTCACCTATTCCGTCGTACATCACCGTAAAGCTGAGCATCTTGTACCAGCTCTCGTCCAAATCAAAGTTGTATTTATTAGGGTCTTGGTCGACCGTGTTTAACACCAACACTTTATATGGAGTTTGTCGGGGACCTGAAAAATATATATTGAACTTAAAAGATTGACCTCTCTAGACTATAACGATAATGGAGTATATATTTTTCTGTGATTTAACAAGCATTGCTGCAACATCGACAAGCTAGAAAAGTGGAAGTTCTTAAGGGTGACCCTCAACGGGAGCATTCGCCTGTATTGTAACATTCTACATTCGAGCATTACATAAGTGAGTGAGAAGAACTGGGCATTACAGTGCGCAACCTATAGTATGACCGCTTCGCTCGACATTGTACAAACAACTGCCTCGACTTCAGGCGGATGCTCAAAATTGAAACTTAGATCGTTATATTACAGAGTTACAGACGAATGCTCGTCAGTCATTAAGACAGTCCTGTACCGTAATGAATCTATCTGAACTGTTACAATACAAGCAAAAGCTCCCGGTGAGGGACTAAGATATAAAGAGAGAAAAATAAAGAGATTGAGAGAGAATCTCAGTATCTCTAACAAAGTGTTACTGTACATTTTATCTCGATTTCTCTCTTCTCTTTCGATTCTTGTTGTACTCTTGAATATGCCTAAGATGTACTTAAAAATTCAATATTACCTGTACTGTTCAAATAAATTCCAAGTTGATTGATGTAGGGGCCCGCGGACAATATAACGACCTTTCCGGGCACTAACTCCTTGGCGACTTTGGGCTGACCGAGGAGTATGGGCATGATGTCATTGAGGACGTCCATGTATGAGGCAGCCGTGTCGTAGAATGTGGCGAGAGGCGCCAGGTGCGCGGGTAAAGGCGTGCTACACTTCTCACTATACTCCTTCTCGGCTATCTCCAGCTGCTTCCTGTGGTTATCCGCTTGGCATATCTGATAGAACTCTCTAAAGGAACGCTGCATCATACCTTCTACTGATACTGTTGCGGCTCTGGAGAAAATGATAAAACGGTAAAGTACAAAAACAACCTACCCTTTAATTTTATCTTTGTTAGTATTGGCTAAACTCCCGTTTGGTAGGTCTAACAAACAGTCAATGATTTCTTATAGGCAATGAAAGGATTAATGAAATGCTCTCATATATAACATAAATTTTGGTTAAAGAGATAATAAATTACAAACGTAAGTATATAAACATTCATTACCTTAATAGGCTCAGTATCATGGCATAAGTAAGACGGAATTGTGACGAAAGTTTTTCGGGCGTGCCCAGCATCATTTCCTTTAATTTAATTTGATTCGGTACTTCTTCCTTGCAGAGTATTATTACAGTGCCAGTGTCGTCCAAGCCTGTTTTAGCGTTATTACGATTAATTACTTGCGCTTTAAACTTAAGAGGTAAACAGAGATTACAAAACTTTAGTCATGTCAACAACGTATTCATGTCAATTGACGAGCATCTATTCTTCGTGTGGTGTTATTTCAAGAAAACATTTAACACACACAAACGTTGATATAAGAAATCATAATAAACTCATTCAACAATAAGAGTATAATGTATACCCCTGTGAATTTGAATCTATGATAGTTCAAAGTTTTAACCCAATGACTTGATCAACTTGACCGTTTAAAATTTAGCAGATATATCATTGTATACCCTAGTCGTACCATGACCTAAACTAGTCTTAAATATCCTCAAGTATACTCTGTATCGAGCGTGTGCTTTAAATGGTCTCGTGTACCTCGTCTGCCCGCGCGGCCCGCCATCTGTATGTACTCGGCGGGCATGAGGTGGCGGCTCTGCACACCGTCGAACTTCGTGATGTCATCGAATACGACGGTGCGCGCCGGCATGTTCACGCCCATCGCGAAAGTCTCCGTCGCGAATAGAATTTTAACCTGATCGTGATCATAGAACACTTGGTATTTTAAGCATCTATATAAACACGGAATTAGTGAAATTAATCGCGATAAATGATTACTTTTTAGCACCTTACATTTTACATTTTGAAATTAACATCTTTTTAGTCGATCGATGAAAGATTAAGTTAAAAGACGTGGGTAATCTTTCTACTACATACAACAAAAAACATTACACTACAATAATTACAATATTTTTTATAATACCGAAAAAAAAAAGAATACTTTTTAGTATAAAACATTTTGTCTATGGGAGACATGGGTATGAGTCTATTGTTTATTTTAGTATCAGTGAACTGATTGATAAAACTTACGAAACCCGATTGGAACAGCATTTCGACGATTTCCTTCAGCAGCGGCAGGATACCGCTGTGGTGGACGCCAATACCATTTTCGAGGACTCTCTGCATCCTTATAACCTTAAAGGTACTCAAATTATTATTTCATAAACAAATAAGCCATTTACTGGAATGCATGCGACGCCATCAAGACAAGAGCCATTTTCTGGCAAATTTATACCTGTGGCAATACTCTGTCTGGCTTCTTTAGTCTTTGTAGACATTTTTGGAAGAAGTTCCGAATGTGGCCCTTCTCCTTAGCGGTAGTGAGGTCAACCGACATTAAGTTCTCAGCATTCTGGTCGCACCTTTTAAAAAATACATATATAGGCCTTGTTTTACAAAATATATAGATAAAATTCTAAATTAGTGTTTTTTCTCCATAACAAGATTCAGTTTACTGATACAAACGGTTTTCGAAAATATTTTCCTATCCTTAATGTACCTATTCCGAGATAATGTGAAAGCCACGACGGGCAGCTTGTCCGACTGCCGCAAGTGATCAATGAACGCCACCCACATAGTCTGCTCGGCTTTAGGGTTCATGTACTGCTTCGTACCTGTTAGATGAAAGAGTGGTTAATTATTATTATCTGGTGAATTCAGATCTCATAAATAGAAATTTATAGATCGTAATGAGTTCGTCCACAGATTGGTCCGTTTAGAAAGACCATAGATTACCATAGTTGGACATACCCCATAGTAGACTTTTAAATACATGAATAAATAGATGGATAATGATTATTTTCTTTGCGTAGTTCAGAAGTAATTAAAGCAATTATTATAGATTTTGTAGCCTATATTCTATAGGAGCATATATTCTCCCTCGGCCTACATTGGCTTTCCCAGGATCTGGCCTTGGAATGAAAGTGATCGATTGGATATGACGCCTGTAGAAACAAAGATACTAGCATATTTTTATTTTCAAACCGACATTTTGTTGGAAACATGTTTAGATAAATGTTTTAAATATATTTTTAAAAAAATATAGATTAAAAAAATTATATGTTCCTGGGTGTACTGTTCCATGACTTATATATAACGCTAAAGCTCACCTTTTGGTCCGAAACTTTTCTTATATTCATTTTCTCTGGATTTTTTGGCAGCGACAGCTTCGTTATAGCCCCTCAATAAAAAGTTACTCTCTTGATCCACTATCATAAACCTCTCGTGTTTAGATTTACCGCCGGTACCTAAGAATGGACAAACTTATAACAATGTAATTATTTCAGACGTGACATTATATATACATTTTTCAAAAGTTTTATCATCAAGTCTCGGCTGTGACAAGGAGTGTGTATATAGCTATTAACTGGGAATCTACAAATCCGAAAAAAACAAATGTAATTTTGAAGATTATCAGAAATATTCGGTCTCGGTTGTGATTGGAGAACAGTAAGTAGGAAGAACTTTAACCCTTAGATCATAACCTGCCCTCGTAAGGTTACAATTGTAATTGGGTTAGGTCCTTTATATTGTAAGGACGGTAATTAAGAAATCCAAGATCGGCGTCACAGTTACCGCTTTTATATAAAACTAATAACAGCACCTGTGTATAGATAGTGGCAAAGCGGCACCGGCCTCTTCGGAGTGGACACAACGTACACTTTCCGCTTCTTAGTGCGCCCCACCCAGTCGGCGAATTGCAGAGTATTGGGTACAGTCGCACTCAACATCACTATGCTAACATGGGCCGGCAGCAATATTAGTACCTCTTCCCATACATAGCCTCGCTAAAAACAAAATATACTATGTGATAATATACATAGTATTAATTATAAAACGTAAATATATTGTTTCTAATTATTTAGATGACTTGTATTGGGAGGTTAAATTTGAATCAATCACTAACTAAACAAATATATTTGCCTCTATGAAAAATTTCTTTATAATTAACAAAACCCTAAAATATTGAGATTTAATCTCAATATATTGAGATATAAAATATTGAGATTTAATCTCAACATTTTGTTGACTTTAATACTTAACCGGGTTTATTTATATGCCATGCCAACAGCATATACATTAAAAAGGTACAAAAAACCAGAATAATTTCTAATATGTACGACTATAAAACGTATGTAGAAATTTCACAATAAAAGATGTGGTATCGGATAACGGGGTAGACATATATCGTAAATTAAATTTATTTTTTTGCATTACCTCAGCATTATTAATATAGTGTACTTCGTCGAATATGACAAATTCGAGATCCCTGGTCACATCGGAGCCGCAGTACAACATCGAGCGTAAGATCTCCGTGGTCATGACCAGACACGAGGCGGTCGCGTTGATCTGCAGGTCCCCAGTCAGTAGGCCAACTTCTCCAAACATTTTGTTGAAGTCGTTGTACTTCTGATTCGATAACGCCTTGATTGGAGACGTGTATATTGCTCTATAACAGTTGGATCTTTTAGACCGATGTTTCCCAACGTAGGATCCACGCCCCACAGGGGGGCAATTTGATAGTTCAGGGGGCAATTCAAAAATGGACTTACATGACTTTAACCCTTTTGCTCCGGGCTATTTAAATGCAATGCTAGATATCAGTGCCAAATTTAACAAAAAAGCTAATTCTTAAAAAAATGCTGTAAATAATTATTAGGTATAATTTCGTTTGACGTTACCAAAATATCAACTGGATGATTAGAATCGTCAAGTAAGTAAAGTCGTAAATCAAGTGTAGAAATGATTTTTTTAATGTTAAAAATTATGTATAAAAATTTTAGACATGTTAAGGTGGCACGGCACAAAAAACACTGGGAAACACTGTTTTAGATTATTCGAACAGGTTATGCAAAAAGCCTATGGTTTAAGTGGAGCTAATAAGGATCAGATGTAGGCTAAGCTCGCTCTGCCATCTCAACTTCGGTATAGTTTTTTTTGTGACTGGCTTGTCACTGTTAGCCTGGAGGAGGCTTTCACAGATTCACCGGGCTTGACGTGGCCGAGCGTAGAGGGCGTTTAGTCTAAACCTCTTTATGAGTAACTAAGCTCCAGGGCTCCCTCGGGAGCCTCGGCTCGGGTCCGTTACTTTATTATTATCAAGGCAAACAGTGATATGTCAGTCACAGTCACAAAAAAATCGGTAAATGTGGACCATGACAAATTACAATAATAACCATGACATGACAAATTAAAAATGACAGCATTCTCCTATCTATCTGTGTAGCATATTAAACAGCTTTTACCTTGTACAATTTCTCCTGGACATAGCAATAGCGTATTCCGCTACGACAGTCTTGCCGGCCGAGGTGTGCGCGGCGACAAACACGTGATGACCTTCTTCAAGCTTTATTATAGCCTAGTAACAAGGATTAAAAAGTTAAAAATCACGCATTGATAAAATTAATAAATATATCTATGAATTTAATTAATTTTATACGATTTATTTGTCTGATTTAAAAGGTATAGTAAAGCATCGATTATCTGAACGTTGCTCAACTGAACGACCGCTTAACCAAACTGCTAGTTGTCGCCCGCTCGGACACGGCACCAGTCAACTATGGGTTGAGAAAATATACCTGTAGCTTCTAAAGCTTTGACTTACATAGACACTACTTTGCAATGGTTTGTACAAGACGAAACCATCAAGTATCAGATATCTGTCCTAAAAAAAGGTGCCTGACTTAGCTAGTAACACAATAGGCTCACTTCGGCAAATCAAAATTAAGCTCTATTACAACCATAATTTTCGGTCTGTTTGATTATACATATAAGCCCGTTATTCAAACACTCATGTCTCCCAAATAATTCAGATAATTGACACTCTACTTAATTTCGCAGGCACATTGTACCAATTATACATTTGCTGCAAATTAATTTACCTGCTTTTGAAAATTATCCAATTCAAATGGATATGAGTGCGCCATGTCTCTTATTTTCTCTCTAAAATCAGGCACTGGGAGTGTTACATCAATCATCTCTGCCCAATCAGTGGACGTCACTGCCATCCTACCCTTGGAACTGGTAATCTTCAATACTGGTATCTCCGGTAGTTCTACTGGTGGCTTAATTATTGTATTCTCTAAGAAATTATCAGTCTCAGCAGTATCTATGTCTAGTTCATTTTTCTTCGGCTTTTGTACTGATTTAGGTTTTGATTCAGCTTCTTCATCGTCTTTCCATAGATCTATGAAATAATATTTTTTATCTTGTGTTTAAAACATCAAAGTTAAATTGGATTTATCAGTATTGGACCAATACTCAAAAAATACTATTAAAAACACATTAAAATTACCTTACCTACTAAATGCACATTATTGTCTACAATTTCTTCAAGATTAATTTTGACCAATTTATCTATTTCTTCTTTATCCAACAATTTTTGTTCATCGCTGGTACTACCACTTTTGAGTAAAGTAACACCATCATTTTCGAAAAGAACACTTTCATTACTTCCTGGAGGTGTAGTTAATAGTTCTGGAAAACAGTAAGTTGCCAGTTAAATAAATATGGTAGAGGATGGTTACGAAGGTAGAGGAAGACCTAAGTAAGTGTGGATGGATTGTGTGAAGGATGACATGTGTAAGAAGGATGTGGCTTCAGTTATGACGGCTGATGGAGTGATATGGAAGAGAAGTACATAATGTGCCAACCCAAAAGGGCAGGAGGAAGAATAAGATAAATAAATAATCTATATAAAATAAAATTCAACATTTAATGTTTGTTTTCTATGCATTCCTAATCAATTGACAGAAACTTTAGTAGGGTGTTCTGTCAATGCCTGCAAGGGTCACTGGCCCAAAAAATTATAATAGATAAAAAAGTGTATTTAGATTTCAATGAAACTTTTTGCACAATGCTTTGACATAATTGAAAGGACGCCAATAAAATAAAATTAGGTCCTTATATAAAAAGATTCTACTGCCTGTGTTAAGATTAATGGGGCCTACTCAGACTGGTTTAGCATCAATAAAGGTGTAAGACAGGGCTGTGTGGCATCCCCGTGGCTGT
>DWTW01002404.1:0-11079 GCA_018246275.1 Papilio slateri
ATTGGTTCCATCGTATGAAAAAATGTGTCAAATTTCGCGGAGATTACTTCGAAAAGCAATAAATACATTTTTAAATAATAATGTTGTGTCACTTCCTTGATTCCCGAAATTTTCAGTTCCGCCCTCGTATATATTAAAAAAAGGCATCTACGTACCTGAATAAACAATTCAGATTTCTTTTTAATTTTCTTTTGGCTTGATGTCACGATCTGTCCGTTAAGTCCAATTAGTGGGAATCCCATGTCACATTGATCCACTATCCAGTTATTTGCGATATTGATCAAATTGTCATAGACATTTTTATTATATTCATTATATTTAACATTCATTGACATATATTCGCTGGTCGGTTTCACTAAAATGAAATAGAACGAACTGATATTCTTCGAACAGTTTTTAAGCTTCCAAAATTGGTATACAGCGGACAGTTTGTATAAATTGCTTGTCGTGATATTTACGTCGTGTCATTAATGTTAAAAAGAGGTTAGAGAAATAATATCTCACAGCCAGGGTAGACAGAGATAGCAACTAAAATCCCTGTTTTGCCGGACTTATTAAGTCCCAAGATAAAGAAAGGTAAACGTAGACATTGTTAGCTGATTTGTTATGAAAACACATAACTTTACTGAGCTTACTTTTTACATCTTCCTTTTTTACTTTCTTCTTTGATTCGTCGCCACTGACAGCTACCAGAGATCTGGCACTACGATCTGTGTAACATTTTAATTTCTTTGTAGTAAAAATAAAATCTTATGTGATTAAAAATAGATATAAATCTATCCTTGGTAAATAAAACTAACCCTTTCCTTCTTTTTCTTTCCTCATAGTGTCATTAGAGGTTCTGTAATTAAATTGATAATATTCTTAATAGTTCAATGCGTTTAACGGTCAGAAAATTGGCGATTCTAAGAGCCCATATGCATTATGCGGCTTGCCGGACGCGGTCAGTAACAATAAAAAATGTGTATGGAAAATAGTTTTCATTCGCATAACGATACTGCTGTCAACCGAACGCTTCGGCCTCTTGCAGGGCTGCGGTCACGCTGCAGCTACCGTGACCGTACTGCTTGTTGGTTGCTATCCGCACTAAGAGGGTCGAGCGGATTTGCAGTTGCTTGCTACTGGCAGCTCCAGTTAGCAACAGTTGTTACGGAAGCATAGGCCAGTCGCCGCAGGCCGGCTAGCCTATTCCCGGTAGCCAGACAGTGGAACTTTATAACAGGAAGTGCATCCCTCAGAATCATTCGCTGATACATAGTGACGTAAAAATATCAATCAAATGTTTGTTCACACAAATTGGTATAGTTATATATATACATACTAAAATGGGCTTAAATGCATATAATGTAGTGTAACCAACCTTCATATGTCTTATTTCCTATATAGTTCGTTTTCATTTTCAAGAACCGTAATCTAACTTTACATGACTTTTAAGTTTATAGTAATATTGATTGTAATTTCAGTTGAGTTGTATGTACTTACCCCACTTTCAATTGATATTTTTTACGCCTTGCCTCTAAGCCATGGGTAATGTATACAGATTTTAATTCAGGACTCGCGTATTCATATTCTTCACAGGTCATGTTTTCAAATGCGTCTACTATTTCCTTGATTTCCTCTTCATTATAAACTTTCGGGATATTTCTGAAATAAATTGTTGATAAGATTCAAGTAAATTATATGATCGACCGATCTATGTAAAGATTCTTGTGAGAAGCTTACATCCTACAGTGAAGGTCTATTAACTGATAACGATGATTGACATTAGTGGTATTTAATTCAGTAAGAAACAGTGTATAAGTTGCGTATAATAAGGGTTATACGAAAAGAATAACAAAGTCATTGCTTTAACCATTGATCATTGAGTATAACCATTTTTATAGTAGAAGGTGGCAAACGAGCAAGCGCGGTCACTGGATCATGTGACTATCGCAGCCCATCGACATCCGCAACTGTCAAGAGTCACAGATGCGTTGCCAGTATTCTTAAGGGTCTGTAAGTCGGAGTGAATAAGGAAAAGAGGAGGAGAATGGGAATGGTACGGGGCTTGCGGCACCGCACACATCAACGGAAAGCTGAAGAAGACGTGAAGACGAGGTAATAAATACTACTACATCACGCCTATCTTCTGTACAATCGTAGTACCCCCGCCTGAGCTAATCGATTCGTGCAACGACTATTGTTGATGCTATCTTTTGTATGACCCAAATGCCGCAGGTGGAAATCCAAATAGAACCTGCGAAGTGATAATGAGATAATGAAATAAACTATTATGTAGTCGTCTATGAAGGCTATAATGCATCTTAGTACTTACTCTTCGAATAAATCTTCTTCTTTCTGCGATTCTTCAAACGTCTGAGCCCACTTATTGAAAGTCGAGTGACACAAGATCAAGTGTATATCGGCTATTGTTGACTTGCATTTAAGAACGGTGGTAAGCACAATCGGCGGACTTTTAAATATGAAACTTGTTAATGAGTCAATAACAAAACCGCGATTGAACCTGGACTGATTAAAGTAATCAGTCATGAGTACTTGAATCAATTCCTGGAAAATAATCAACAAATTATTGCCTTAGCCCCTTGTTTTGTATGTATGTAACCCTTTTGATTTATAAAAAAAATTCAAGTCCAGGTTTGTTTTCGAAGAATTAGTTTCCAATTCCTGACATGTTGTTAAAAATAGGTAAAAAATAGCAATAAATATGTGACTAATAAATAAGGGCCAACTAGTCCTGCTGCGTATTAAAAGATATTGCAGTCATCAAGATGTATTGACTAAATGATGTGACTATGATCTAAGTCTCATCATTTAAGGAGAGATAGTCACTGGTCTTCTGCAGGTTTTGCTAGGTAATTTTCAATTTACATCATTATATATACTACTCGTAAATAAATATTTCATGCCCGTTATTAAATTATTGTGCCGTATTGTATTTAAAAACTAGTTTAAATTTGTTTTAAAACTTTTAAACTGGGCCGAGATTAAAAAGAAAATAGTCAAAGAAGCAACAAATCGTTGCTTTTGCTAAGAATCAACTACCTATGATGTTTGTGTCATTCCTAAAATCATAATGATGATTCTATATTCTATAAGTGAGCAATTGCAATACCAGATTAAACATTGTTGTAGACCCCATGGCGTCCAGTAAGGTTTGCGATACAAAAGACGAAGCTGATCTCTTCTTTTTCTTGTCACTGACTTTTGATTTTGGAGTTGAAATTGATTTGCTATTTGTTATTACATCTAGCTTTTTAAATAATGTTTCAAATTCATCGCCGGTGTCAAAAAATTCTAAAACAAAAAATATAGTATTAATCGCATGCTCGTTTGCCACCTTCTTCTATAAAATGATAACAAATTGCTGCACATGTGTTAAAATACATCTATGTGTGAAATTCGTATTCGTTATCGATTTTCACGTATATTAATTCTTTACTAACGAGATTTCAAAGCTACTTTATTTAAATGTTAATATCGATTATTGATGTTGGTGATCAAAATAATTGATCACCATCATCTCGAGCAAGTTCAATACAATCACTTAAATATTTGGGAATTACGGTATAAGATACATACATAAAAGCGTGTGTTACAAATCTATGAATGTGTTAAAAAGTATAAAGTTGTGTTTCTACCTTCCAAATCCACTTCTGTTTCTCCTCCATCATCTTTCCTCATTCCTATTCTAGAAATCTCATACATCTCATCGATAACTTTAACTAACGTTTCTTTTGCTGAACATTTGCTGTTGCAAAGGGCCTCAATGAAACACATATCGATACTTATCGTGGGTAATTTGAGATTTTTTCCCACTGAATATGCAATTTCTTGATATTGTCCTTCTAAAAAATAATTATGATATCACTTAAACATTATTGCTCTTATAGACGTAAGCTATGATAAGTTGGTTCAATTTCGTTTGCTTTAAATATCGATTGGTTGGTAGATTGGTATCAAAGCAGAAATACCAGGACATTCTGGTATTTGTATTAATTATTACTCTCTAATGTGTTGTCGTTACTTCTTTTGCAGCAAAGCACAAGGTTAACGTGTTCCTATTTGTAAAAACTTTAGGAATCCGTCTGTTTGCTAGATAGTTGACAAGGTAACTATTAAAATATCGAGAGGATATGCAGAAGTGTTCTGATGCTAATTTATAACAACTTCTGTGGTAATCGCCCAAGCTGTTTGACAATTGGCTAAAGCTCCGATGACAGATGTATATGTCGCGTAGTGCAGAGCAGAATTCATAAAAACGGTTAACCGCATAATTCAAAGAAAAATAGTAACAATAATATATCACCTTCGCCTGGAGAACCGTGGAAGAAAACAATAAGACCTTTAGAATGTCTTTCAGTTTGTGTGTCCATGGACATACGCAGTTCATGTAAACACTCTTTTAATGGATCTATTTTATTTTCTTTCATTAAACGAAGCTCGTCTGTAGAAACATAGTAAACTGTAATACTTGTCATTCAGTTGTTTTAGTTAAAGGTGTAAAATACAACAGAAGTTCATTAGTCTAAGATGAACACGGGCTATTTGTGTATGTCATTATTATATATATTATATCATTTTAATGTCAAAATATGTTAAAAAGAGGTACTCAGGACTAGTAACGGTACATTGGCAGTCAGGCAAGAAAATCTTTTAAAACGAGACGTAGACTTTAAAAGTGATAATCGTATAATCAAGAACTATATGATAGAATTATAAATAGCGTTGCAAGGGAAAAGTATGGCTTAAAAGAGGATGTTGTGACTAAAATTGAGTAAAGTATGCTACGGTGGTTCAGGCATGTTGAAAAGACGAATGAAAGAAGATATTTATGTTGCGAAAGTAAGTGGCATGAGGTACATACAGGTCGTCCTAGCGAGTACGTATATTATATAACTCTGGGCTAAGGGCGTCATCGTTTATTTATATTTATTTACTTAGCGTAAAGTTTCACTTGAATAAATTTACTATACGCACACACACACATTAAATTGATAAACTTTACGAACCTGCTATCACTTCGGCTTCGGTTCGTTGACGTTTTGGAGATGCATCATGCGATCGAGGTGCTTTTTTGGGACTTTTTATTTTTCTGATAGAAAATAACGTAAAAAATTAATTATTGTTCCATTTATACGAGTTATAAAATCACCAATAACAAACTAAGCAGAAATTATAAGACCTACGGGCTTATTAATTGCATATTTATAATATCAATAAACATGTATTAATTTTGGAAGAATTTTAGAGTGGTGTGATGACTGATACCTAGGACCTACCGAATTATGTTTTAGATTTTAGTACATCATCTACATCATCATTTGTTTATTATTTCTATTATATTTATTGTCAATAAAACCGTTATTTGAAAATACCTTTTTTATTCTAAGATTTTAGTTTTTGTTTCGTTACTGTGTACTTTATTCGACTAGTCCAGTCCTTTCGTTTGCTACCCATGTTGAGGGGGTTGGGAAAAATATGTAATGGGCCGTTTTGTTCGCGGCCATATTGGATTTGGATTTTTTTCAAAGTGAGTTTTTTTTTACAAACTGTATTCTCCTGGTTAAGCCTAAGCATTTGATACCTATATCGAAGGTTTAATGTCATTCGCCATTTTGTGGCAGTGGCCATCTTGGATTTACAATGATACTAAATATATTAATGTATTGACATCAGAACTAAAGGTAGTGTACGAAATATCACATCAATCTGTCAACTGGAACAGGGGGTAAAAACTAGATTACTAAAGCTGACCCAAACAAAGCTAAATAAACCCGTTTAAAAATAAGTGATGAGCCATAATGGGTCTGAAAGGAAGGCATGTCTGACAATACACAATGCTGTACTATATCCCACTTTAATGTATGGAAGTGAGAGGAGTATGGAAATGTATGGAAAAACCACGAAATATTTAAGTTTGAAATGTGAGTAAAATCATAGAAAAAACATATAAGAAATATATGAGAAAGATTTACTTTGCCGAAGTTGCCTTGACTCCGGATGGCTTAGGACCTATAGCTTCCTCTTCTAAATATCTGAAAATTTAATCAAATTTAAGAACAATGAGAACAATTATCGAAAATAGTGACGCATGTTGATTAATTAAATATAAATACTTTTTAACACGTTCTTTGACTTTTTTATAAAAGTTAAGTATTTCGCATGGCAGCTGAGAGCCGGGATTCATTGCGGGCACTAGCATCTCGTCCGGCTTGTTGTAATATCTTTCTAACATATGATACATTTCCTCTTCTTCCCGCCATTTTCTGTAACAAATATATCTATAAAACAATACTCTTACAGCTGTTAAGCTGTAACACAAAAATGTTGCACTCTCACGTATTTTAACCGTATCAAGTTATTACGCAGCTTTTGGAAAACTACGTTGTTGGTGTAAGCTTTTCACTTGTCTGTTAAAAGAGCCATACAAAGAAATAAACACCAATTATATAACATTTTTTTTCGACGACATACCGCCCATTGTCGGCGCGCCTGTCGATAATACGATTGTCCCGCGTCTTGCTGTCTATCAAGCTTACAATCAAATAAGTTGTAATTTTTTTCAATTTGATAGGTTTTTATTTAATTCTTCGGGCATATAAATTCAAAAAAGCTGAGCGAGTAGGGGTTGGTCCGCCCCTTGTAGCCTACCGCCCCGGGCCATGGCCCCTGAAATGGACTACCCAACATGAGCGTGGGTTAACCACGACTTCATGTTCGGTAGTCCGTACCCTTAATCTTAATTGGATAAGTTAGAATCTGCTATTCGGGGCGGAGACAAATTCTCAAAAATCAATATAACTAGTCTACTCACACATCGCTATGAGCTATTATAAGCTCAATCGGGAACGGACAAGGATTTGTGAGCCCAAAGAAATGTTCAGTATTTTCAGCCCAAGGCAGTGTCGGCGGAAAACTTATGTTCGGTCCAATGATGTGCACTTGTGGCATCACGCCATTTCCTATGAATGGTATAGTCATTCGTTTTGGATTCATATGGAATCTAAAAATAATTAATCCTTCGTATGTCATCTGAAATACAACATTTTTTTCCTTTAATTATAACAACAATACCAAGCACAATACAAAAAGAAAATAATCACACTCACACATCATTTACACAATCTATAGATGAAAGTATACGTAAAATGAAATAAAACATAAGACATATGACTTTCATCAATTCTACTAAGAACACTATCATCATTTCCCTGCCGTTTTACTACTTTATGTGGATCGGAGCAACATGTTTTTGTCTTCCAAATCAATCTATCATCCATCATTTCATTCGTCACTCCCTTCTCAATCAAGTCACCTTTCACGCAATCCATCCATCTTTTCTTAGGCCTACCCCTACCGATATATCCCTCCACGTTTATATCCTCTTTCTCTCTCACTCTTGTCATATGACATTCTTCCTTTCACATAACATGCCCATACCATGCTAATCTTTTCCTCCTGAATTTATCTATCAGTGCTGCTACTTTAATGGCTTCTATAATATTACTAATATAATATAATATACTCGTTTCGTACCTTATCCATTCATGTTACTCCACACATTCATCTCAATATTCGCATTTCTGCCTCATGCACTCTCTTTTCATCGGTTTCTTCAACTGCCCGTCACATCAACATCCATACATTATGACAGGTCTTACGATGGTTTTGTAAATTTTCCCCTTTAATTTAAGGGGAACTCGTAGGTGGCGTGTAAATCCCTAGCCTGTCGCCATTTCATGCATCTCGCATTTATTCTATAATTATTTATAACTTTTTATATATTCTATAATCTAAGAACTATATGTAAATTATAAAATTGGAAAATCGGAAAATTGTGAAAGCACAAACTAATTTTCTGTTTTATATATTTAAAAATAAAAATAGAAGAACCAAAAGAGGGGTGTCAGTAATGTCTGCCTACCCCTCTGGGTTACAAACTTTAGTGCATATTTAATTATTTCTTTTATTTATTTATATTTCAAAATATATAAAGTATATTTTTAGATATGAATATGGTAGTATATATATTTAGATTAATAGAGAATAGAAAAACAAATAGGACCTTACTTTTGAAAACTTAATGAAGGTCCAACGATCTTCTCTATCTTGGTTTTAACAGTTACTTAAATGGTGTCTAAATACGGATATATGGTATTGTACCCTCTTTAAACACATAGTTAGGTATTACGAATATCAAATTAAAAACAAACCTCCACTGTGGGCTTGAACGCGATACTAAGCCAACCACTCTCGCCGGGTTCATACTTGCCCGAACTGTCCAGAATCGTTATGGGATTGATGCCGGGGGTTTTAAGCTTCAATGTAGCGTACCATATGCATACAGGCTTCCCTCTGTGGTAAAATACAATGCTACACATCATACAATTTTATACTACGTGCATATACGTTACACATTATAGTACGTGTCAATGCAACAACTTGTATTCACATGTGTTTTGGTCGAGTCTTTTCGATCAATAAGAATAAATGTATTGTTGATCAAAATCGTTGGTTGCTAAACAGTTTAAGGGCCAGCACGTACTAGAGACTTTTTGTCGCCCGATAGTTTGATCGCTATCATACGCAATTAAACTATCCGTCCACAGTTGTGTTGTGGCAGCGCGCGCACTTCACCGATTTATGAGTAGACAGTCACACGTATAGGTCAGAAGCTGACAGCGAATAATTTCTCAAAAGGTGGTAACCAGAAGGAGAAGAATAAAAAAAAGAAAACGGAATCAATGCGATGCGAATGCAATTTTGCGTGCATCCATTAAACATAACAGATTGGTAAATGGGAAATTTTACACCTACCATCAAAAACTATTAAATTTTCCGAAAAACTTTTTCAATTATTATCAAAACTTTGTACCCTTGTATTTGTACGTAAGGAGCTTGTGTCTGTCGTCGGAACATCTATAAAAAAAGAATAAACGGCCGCTTCTTTATTTTGTCGATAAGATTCTCAATTTTCACAAATGATATCAATAACATTTTGGGTGTGTCAACAAGGTACAAGCGTCTTCCGTTCCAGAACGATCGGCCGACTGTTTGATTTATCAAGTGCGCGCACGCCCGTACGGTGTGATACTAATTGCAAAGCCTGACGATAGTCTCGCGACTGTTTACTTAAATACAGGAGGCGCGCTCGCATAGTACTTAATGCACATAATAAAATCTGCTGCCAATTGCACGATACTTTGATTGATTAGAAACCGAATAGTAATTTGCGATCGTTTTTAATCACCGAATAAGTTTTTCGTTCTTAAGCACTTCAATATACTGATTTCCTGAACGATCAAACTATCGTCCAGTGCTAGCTGACCCTAATTGAAATCTTCAACAATTCCAATGTAATTAAATTATCCTACTAACAGTGACCCCATAGATATTAGAATTACACATTGGTCAAATTAATATAATTTCCATGTTTAACATAATTTACACTTAACGATTACTAAAATTTAGACCAATAAATACAGAGCGATATTTATTATAATATAATAGATATTAAAACATACACATTTTTCAAGGGTATCGAATAAATAACTTTATTGCCACATTTAACAGAGCCGAAATCCATTGATTGAATGCTGGATACCAGATAAGGTACTGCACATAGCGCTTTAAACTTCACCGGAATCGTGACGCCATACGGTACCTACATTTAAAAGAAACAAAATGTTGTACGGAAAATCAAGGCACTTATAATAACATATTAGGGAATGTCTTAAACTAACATTGATTGCTATCACTAAAATCCGAGTGCAATTAGAGTAATTGGATCCTTGTCAAAGTAGATCGATAATTGCAGTTCTCAAGTGAAGTAACGTTTACAATGACCTTTTGACTGCACGTTTATATATATGTTTTGGATTTTAATTCTGTTATTTTAATGCTGCCATAACGGCGGGACTACTGTCAACTCTACAGGACACGACTGGTTAGAAAAATGTCTAATCAAAAGGTACCAAATCAGGATTTTACGAGACGATTGTGTTAGCAGAATCATACGAAGCCGGAATTTTATTTTAATTTGGTGGACTGACGCTACCGCGCACGCAGAAGGACCGCGCAGTCATCTCAGTTGCAAAAGGTTACATCCCATTCTGATTGCGCACAGATTATATAATAGAGAGTAAGAAGAAATATTGTGGTTATTATTTAAATACCTCTAAATTAATCGAAACTTCGACATTTTGTTCTGGTTCTGGAAAATTTTCGCTGTCTGAGTTAAAAGTAATGTCAATATATCCGACTTCCCCTGGAGTCAGTTTCCCGCATAATTTTAAAATTAGCCAATCGGGAACAGTTGAATTCTTGCTCAAATGTAGTTTAGTGATCAACGGTCCGTAATTAAATACTTCGATGGTATAGTCAACCTGGTGGAAACGAAACTAGTTCACTAAGTAGCCTCTACCGTAGGTAGAGGAATACAATTTTATAAACTTTAATTATAACTGGAGGTATATATCAATGTTATCGCAAACAAAACATTATAATTTCTATCCACAGGCATATGTTTAGTTGTTTTATCAACCCTGAGACCTGAGAGTTTGTTGTCCTGAAACTTCCTCGTATCGAACAATCAAAAGCTTTAAAAAATATATTGAAAAGGAACAAAACATTCCAACCCCAAAAACCCTATTTAATAATTATTTTAGGCAGTACATGTAACTTACCGTACACCCAGTAATAACAACGCCGTAATCTATGACGTAGGGAATAGTGTTGAAGCCCGAGATTGGTCTTGTTTTTCCCGCAGACGAGTGCACGCCGAGTACTTCGGGATGCAACTTGAGATAGTTTACTACTAGTATTCTTTCTATTGCCATTTCTATATCCATTAGAGATGGACACGCATCCTGGAATGTATGACAGAAATGTAGATTTTTGTACAATCATCTAGACCGGTGTTTCCCAACGTGGGGCCCACGCCCCACAGGGTTTAAATAGTTAAGGGGGGCAATTCAAAACTGGACTCGACACGACTTTAACCTTTTCGCTCCAGGCTATTTAAATGCAATGCTAGATATCGGAGCCAAATTTAACAAAAAAGAAAATTCTAAAAGAAAT
>DWTW01002405.1:0-11074 GCA_018246275.1 Papilio slateri
ATATATATGTCTCGTCAATCAACACAACGATACTTTAGTCGATTTAGCGGCTTCAAACTTAGAGACAGGACGCCTTACCATTATTGATTTAATTCCTTACATTAATGACTACAGGTAAAAGTGAAATAAAAAGGAATTACATGACACAAATTTTATTTAATCTAACACATAATTCCTTATAAACATTGGTAGAAACTCAACGCATAGTTAACTTAAAAAAACTATAAGTACACCTTGTACTAAAAATAATAGGATAACATATCTCCATTAAATATTGGCTAAACTAAAAACCCGTGAATCTGTCTGTTATATCAAATGGTTACTGAAATAATTCGTCGAAGAGATTTTCTATGAGATCGGATTTTGAAAATGAATAAAATTATTAATTTTAGTACCGTTTTAAGTTTTATAAAATAAGCAAATATTACTTGTCCACTTTTGTGCTGCGAAACAGTCTTGTTTGCTTTGCCACAGATTTTTCTATATATTTTTTTTCATTGTTTAATAAATAATTGCGTCATGACGTAAATATCGCAATTATTAACTATGCAATAATATAATTCATTTATTTATTTTCAATCTTTGTAAATTAATTGATAATTTTAAACCACACATAACATCTATTAATGGAGGACGTATGTATGTGTATTCACCGTAAACTTTAAAATAAAAAAAATGTTTTCTATTTTGAATATCACACTGATAATTTTAATCTTCGAATTTCACAAAACATCTCGAAATCTGGTCTCATAGAAAATAATTGATTTGTGTCTCTAATAAACATTTGCATACACATTTTCCACTTTTGTATTGTAGTACATATTTGACTGGACAGTTGTACTGGATAGCTAACTAGTTCTGCGAGATATGAGATATTAGAGTCGAGTGTAATGTCTTTAATATTCAATACAAATGATGCTAAAAAATAGTTGAAATAAAACAATTTGTAATAAAAGATAATATGATTTTTGGCGAAAAATTGTGCTTTCAAATATTATAATGTTCTATTTTTTGTGGTAATGTCATTTTTCAAAATGGACGCTTAATTTTGTATATTTCTCAAATGAAATAAAATAACAAAATATAGCAAATAACAAAAAAATATTAAACAATATTATTATACACATGTGAACTGAAACTACTATTTTATCTATGTCCAGGTACAGATAAAGCAAAATCACACTGACTACGACAAGGCAACATTATAACGCTTGCGATGCAACTGGCAACTACTTGGTGATCGAACTTTTTCGACTACTTTATTTCACATTACAATAAAAAAAAGCTTGACACTAGATTATACAATGATTAATCATATTAAGAACATAAATCTTACATTAGTCTTATATATTTCTAACGCGTGGCCGGCTAGTTGCCGTTTTCTCAGCGCACAGTAACTATAAACTATATTAAGCATAAATAAGTAAATAAAAATTAGTTTCATATAAAACTCCTTTTAGGAGATAATTCAAATATCAATATTCAATTTGTTATAAATCTTTCCCCAGCTTTTCTTAGCTGATTTTATACTATCTAGCTACGAAGTAAAAGAAAGAGGTAATGACAGGTAATATTGAGATTTGGGTTTATTGTTAGACCGAATATATTAGTTGATATATCTGTTTCTATATGTCCATAGACTATCTACTAAAATAATCTTTTTGCATAGTTATAATATTTATAAAGTTTTAAAAACTTAGATGCAATTAAACAGAACTAGAAGTAATCAATATATTGATTCTGTAGGCGAGAATTACGTGTACGCACGTTTTGAAAATTAATAGACAAATTTATATGTGGTTATTTTAAGCCCATCATAAATATTATAAGTCATTTTTAATCGATACTTTTAATAATACAATAACAATTTTGGTACAAACATTCAAAACATCTCACTTGGGAATTAACTGGGATTTTAACCCTAGGACTTATTAAAATATAATAATATTCTTGGTTCCACATTTCGTAAGTCATTTAACAATACACTATCAAATATTCAATATTTTAATTTTTTAAATGATTAGGTAAGGCGGACACACATAAAATAGTATATTAAACCAATGTATTATTAAATTAGGGGCACAATGTCTGGAAAAATTAAGAGATTTGACCTCCCCGGGAAAAGGTCGATATAGATCTGTTATTGTAGGGCACTTCGCAAGGTGTAGTCAGTGCCCTGGTAATTAAATATTTAATAAATTAGTTGTTTTTTGGTAATTTTCAATTTTACAATACTATTCACAACAATTTATAATCCGCCCTACATAATCACGAGCGGTTATTTTACCACCAAATTTCTATTACATATATTATTTCCTTGTCACAATGATATCATCAGCCACATCAAATGCTAGTGCGTAGTTTTAGGGTTATCCTCTATTAACCTTATATCTTAAGCAGCGCCTATTATATGTTTAACTGTATGGCACTAACCTACAATTCTTTGCCCTAACGATTTTTACGAAGGTACTTTCCTAACTAGTTTAGTTTTATAATATAATTTTTGGTATTCTAATTTTTTAAATGAGGAATAAATTTGGAGATGTTTTCATAGAACCTTGCAACACAATCGAAAATAAAATGAGATGCCAGTACGATCGTAATGGGTGAATCATAATTTTCTTGTGCTCACCTGAAAATAAATACAATATACCAATTATATATACATAAAAAATAATAAGCAGTAATATTACTAAATTGTAAGTATTTATATAAATGACTTAATGTACTATGCTGTATGTTCTACACGGTTATTTCTAAATACGTTATCTTTTTTGTTACTTACATGCAATGTGACTTATTTCCGTCTCTTCTCTGATTTTATAAGTATACATAATATGTCATATTAATAACTTTAATTAAAACTTCAAGGGGACGGTTTAAATTTGTCAAATAAAACGGTAAACAAATAAAGTTATATAGATTTATAGATACGTAGTAAGGATATAAAAAATAATTTTCGTTAAAAATAACAACTATTAGTATTTTAAGAATTTAAGTTTATAGTTTTCTGTAGCTACTTATGTAATATACATATATGTATTAAGAAGCCAAAAAAATAATTTAATTTAAATATTAGTTGGATGGATTAACTATTTTAAACCTTGTAATCTTGGTAAGGAATCAGTTTTATTAAAATGCCTTTAAATTAATTGAAAATCACACTTTTATATCAACACTGAGAGCTTATACAGCTAAATTAACTTCGCAAATTACTATTAATCGGAATGTATATTATGCATTCTACAATACAGTGCTCTAACATTTATCTCTGTATTTTTACAACTATTGCATATAATACTAATCTTTGCCTTTAGTCATTTGGTATCAATTAAGTCCTTTCGAACAATCAGGAAATATTATAGATTTAAACAAAATCTTTGTCATTTAGTCTCATATTTAAAGTTTGGACGTCATATTATTTTGTTTTGTATTTAAATAGCAAATTTTCGACGAATGAAACATTAAAAGTTACCAAATCCACACCGTAGCTATAACATCTATGAATTATTTTAATAAATACATATTTCGACGAAGTATGAAATGTAAAATACAGACAAAATGTATGAATATTACGTGTATAAAAATTTGCCATAACTTAGTAATAAATATTTTTTAATGTTTAACACACCGATAAGATAGGCCTTCAAAGATTACGCCATTTTTTGTATTAGTTATTTTGGTGAAATTCAATTTTTGCTATCATAAATGCTAATTTTTTAGTTCTGCTAATTGCAGTACTTGTGAATGCCGTGTGCAGTTACATAAAATTGGCATATAAAAATGATATGTCCTCATACATTTTCCCTTATTTATGCTATGCACACAAATTATGTAGTGTAAAAATCCCAAAAGAATCTCATAAACGTTTACTTTTAACTGAATTAAAACACATAATTACATATATTATATAAGCAAAAAATATTTAAGTTAGTATAATAGTAAGTAAATAACTAAGCAAGAAACTCTCTCAATACGTACAGACAAATCAATTGTTATTAGATTATTATAAAAAGTATTATTAGCATATAATCGTTTGAAACATTCCCTTTTCATTACATAAAATCAATAGTAATACTAATCAAATTTAAATAGTGTTTGATTAGATAAACAAACTGGGTACCAACTTAGGTCCCTGCAGTACACGTATGCTGTTAGTGATTATAGCTCGTTTGCATTTTAAAGAAAGAGTTGTTTTACGAAAAGCAAGGGTCGATCGCGTGACATGAGGGGGCGGCGTTCATGGTAGTCCAAGTCTTCTGGCGCCACACCAGCGCATGGCAACATTCTCAAAGGCCTAGTAGAAGACGAAGCTCCGCACCTACGGCATTGACTTCGTCTGACATCCAGTGGTCTTTGCCACCACCACATCCCTTCATCCAGTTCGTAGTAACCCTTATTAGTTCTGTAACTGTCGTAGGTATCCCTCGACCAGGTTGATGATTCGCCATCGCAAGGTGTTACCGGAGCGCTTCGGGTCGGTTTCGGTTCGTAATTCAAGTTGACTTTTTCTGTGAATGATCCGCGTCGCTGAAATTTTATTTTGAAATTTTATTATACGCCAGTTGTTCGTGTCCAGAGTTGCCCGGTGAACATGACAAGTAAATAAAAAATAATGCAGCTTTCTAATGATAGAATAATTATGGATTGCGATTTCAGTGTTAACACATTACAAACAAACAAATATTTTAACTTGTTATATTGGTATTGACAATATTTTGTTTATTTCTTATTTTAACAAAGGGTAACGCAATATAAATCAAAGTCAGATCTGATGTCATACAACGAGGTCATTTAATGAAGGGCGATACCCTTCGGTAAATGAAACTTTCTGTTTAAAATTTAAAATTATTGAAACTATTATTTTATTCTCACTTACTTTGATAATGTTAAAATTAGGCAACTTTAAGCGTCACACTTCCTGTAAGAATTTGACGGGACAAACGCCCTGGCGGTTGTCACCAGATCTGATCATAACCATGCCGTCGACTTCATCTCCCACTTGAATTACGATCTGATCGCGCAGCAGCATTAATCCATTATCGCCATCCGATACCTGAAAATTGAAATTAATTTCTAATATTATTTAATATTGGTAGGTTTAACTGATCATATATGACTTAAGTTTGTTGTGTTGAATAAAGTTGTCATGAACGTCCGGTGAAGTTGTCGATGGTATCTAGGTTTTAATATGTAAATTATAATTGTTATATATGCATTGTAAATATAATCAAGTCTAAATGAGAGATAATTATTCGCACCAACGATTTAATTTGATTCGTTAATTTTTATAATACGTTTTTGTATTGATTCTGTTTGTCATGGCTTTATCCGGCGACGTTGTTGATTGCACGACCATCGATGGCGGAGGGGCGATCGAGCGATGCACTCGTGAAGGCAGGAAGTCTTGCAGAGGAGAGCAAAGAAGCAACGGGTTGTGTAAAATAATTTAAGTAAAAGTGTAATAAAGTGAACTACTGTAAAGTGAAGCAGACTTTTTATTCGTCGAACGTAAAACCCTTTTAATATATTACCTATTGCAGTTTCCGATAGAAATGACATATGGATGTTACGATTTGACGAAATTCACAAAAACATCGAATTTTAATCTCACATCACCATTCTTTAACAATCCCTGATACAAAGTTACGTTTATTGCGTACTTTCCAACTTTTATTATTTCTGTCTAGTTTTCTTAATCTAGTCCCTTGCGCACGTTAATGATTCAAATACAGCCAAAAAAATGCAAATAAAAAAATCTGCTAATAAACACATTTATATGGTCGATTAAAGTGTTTTAGCCCGACTTCCGGCATCAAGAACTATCTTGATAATCAATATTATTTAAACCCACGATAGTACATGAGAATAAAGAATCTATAATATTTTAAACTTACTTGAAGATTATGAGTGACTTGCAATGGTCTCTCTCCGGCTTGAAGTTTGGTGCAGTATTTGGATGGAAAGTATCCGATTTTTCCCAAGCACTTCCCCTTCCACCAGTCAGGGTCGGATGTGTCGATGACTGTCACCTTGTACCCCGCCTTTAGATCCAGTTCGTCGGCGTGCCGCGACTTGAAATTGTACAGTATCACGTACAGGTTTGTTGGCAGGAGTCGCTGATGCTTCTGTAATTAAATTAATCATACATTAATCAATTGGTCCTTGTTATGTTTCTTTAGTTTTTAATTTAAATAGCAGTTCTTATATTCTATACTAGTTGCATGTGCCCAGCGTCCTCGGGAGAATTTCAATATTGCACGTAAGTAACCATAAAAATAAAAACTATGTTCTTTTTACTTCTAGATAACGTAGCTTACCAATTGTGTAAGGATTACTTATATATATATGTTAATAAAGTCTTTATTTTTTATAATGTTAGTATTACTTGGTGGTGGTTTTTTTTGTTGGAACAATGTAACGTTCACCTGTCTCCGATAAAGATTTAATTATCCAGGTACGTACACTCGGTTGCTTGACAGGCGAGGGGCAGGGGCTGGCGCTGTTCGATGAGAGGCTCTTGTCGGGCTCGTCGGGCAGCTCCACGCTGCTCATGCGGCCGCCGCGCGCGCTCAGCAGCCGCCTGCTGTGCACTGGGGACGATGGCGCTGCAGGGAGCGTGCAAATGTCTCACGTTCATACACTTTATAAATAATACGTTTTACCCGACTGACCAGGAGGGTTATGGTGTTCGTGGGTATTTATGTAATGTCCTTCCCATTGTGACCTCCTGTAGCCTAAACGGCTTGACTGATTTGAACAGTGAAGTGTCATTAGATTCGTATTCTTCCCCGGAGTGTTACAGTCAATATAATCATGTTATAAATGATGATGATCATTCAGTCAGTCGGGTTTATTGTTTTTTTATATTAACCATTGCTTGTTTGCAAGGAACTTGCCTTTCGATGTATTCATGTGATAAGTTCTATTTTATCAAAATTTAGTTTAATATTTAATACTATTAATGTTTAATGATATTTTTAACTTGAGCGAATTCATTCACATCATAGGCATACTTAAGAAATCTAAGTTCTGCTGGACATAGGTCTTGTGCCCACTTGTCGTGTGTATTGATAATAAGTCGAGTAGCGTGTTTAAAGACTGACTCGAATTACCTTAGACAAGTATTACTTCACGTTTTAAATTTCGTTACAGCACGTCTTTGTATCACAACTGTTTATATTATAACAGAAGTGGAGTCTTAAAGGTATATTTAGGCATACCTGTACGAATTAGTAATTCGTATTATAATCATTCCTTTTCAGAAGTGAACGATTAGTGTTCGGGTTCATGGTTTGTATTCAAATTTTGAAGGAGGTTTTATTATATTCCTTTTTATTATTTTCTTATATTGATATTTGTATGTAAATTGACAATGGTCATATATTACATAAAGTTATAGAATAGTATATCTGACATAACATACCTTTATTTTCGATAACCTGTTTACAAGTTATGCTTAATAACATGCAACATGCCCATAACTTAACTAGATTACAGCTAACTTATCTCTTAATAATATCGGCGACCAAACAATGTATAGTATTAATAAAGCGATAGGGCCGCAAACAAAGGGAGCAGCCTTCGCATATCGCGTGTATAACCTATTTACCGACGAGTAACTATAGGTTCCACTAAAGGTAACTTTGTAAAAGCTTTGGCCGCGATATAGTTTCAACGTCGTCGTCTCGGCCAACAGTCGTCCACGCCGTGGTCGTCCTCGTATAGTTTAAAACTATTGTATTGTTTAGTCGTATAGATGTCACAATATAACAGGTGCTTTTTGACAATAAAAAAAGACAGGAGATCCACATGACACTAAAATGTCCTTTGAGAGAATGAGAACATGTAAATGATAACTGGAATATAAAACTGATTCGTATTTTTTTATTTAATTACTTTAATGTAATTCTCCCATCTCGATTCTACTATCAGAAGGAGACATACGGCTGATCTCCATTCTTTTTTGTCGTAGATATACCTCGCGTTTGATTGATGCGATTTCGTTTATTACGCGTACAGCTAAGCGTTGGAATAAGGGACCGTCTAAAGAGTGAATAAGCTAATGTGTATTATCTTTAGAAGAAAGATCAATTAATTTTTTATTAAGAATGAGTTGATCTTGATAATCAAATTTTGTGTTTGTACGATTTACCAAATCATATCCGTTATTACGCTTGCATTGATAGCTGTTACAGCAGACATTTTACATTGTGACAACTATAGTATCAATCTAACAAAAGCAAAAAAGAAAAACGTACATGATTGCGAATAGTTATAAATGTTGCGATAATTTATTCTGTTTGAACTGTATCTGTTAATGTTCCCTTTTCCGTTACCTAGAAAAGAATAAAATTAAAAAATAAATCGCATGCAAAAATCAAAACAAATTAAAACGAAAAATGTGATAAACAATATGAACAACAGTTACAACAACAGGTTTAGGTGCTGCGAGAAATACACGACACATTCTGAAGATGAGGAAATCATGAAAGGTTCAGTTCTATAACATTTCGAAGACGTAGAAATCACCACTTGAAATGATTACACAATAGCTATACACAGAAAAGCTACGGGGACACGTGGTCACAACATCGCATTGTTGACATCAATATATAGTCGAGTTCAAACTACCTTTAGAAATCCAGTCATTGACAAATAAGTATCATAATAAACATATCTTACTCTGGAATTAGTATAAAGTAAATTTATTGCTATCTTATAGAGAAAATGTTTTTATGGTTTCTGATTCAGTTCATTTTGTGCATAAGTGGCGCCATTTTACGCGATTGCAGCGCCATATTGTTTGTATTTTTTATTAGAGGAGTGGATTCTAAGGTCGTTTGCACTCGTTGATGGTATGTTACTGATCGTACAGAGTACTCGGCTGCCCTGCGCGGGCTGGTCTCTCGCTGGCCGCCGCCTGAGCTCGCCGCATTCTGGTGAATCCAGCGATAGACTCTTCATCCTAAGGTTCAACTTTTGACGTCTCGGCGAGTGAGGAGCTACAACATTCACTTCGAATGAGCATTGATCATAAAACTTACCAATCTTCTAACTCTTCGACATTCGATTTCCAAAAATGCAATGAATATGATATCTGCGATGATAATAGTTCTATTGTTAGTACATTGATAAATGAGAAATTGATTTTAAAATGGATTTATTCTTAGTATATAATGTAAAAGTGTAACGTTAATTAATTAAAAGTATAAAATAACGTGACGAGTGTCTAAAATATGTATGTATAATAAAATGTTTGTGAAGTGATGGCACGAATAACAACCATTTTCTAAATAATAAATAAAAATCTTCGATCAGGATCTGTATTTAAAATTATATCTGCAAATGTATTCGTCTTATATATTCGTGTCATTAATTCAAATTTATATTAATAAAATTATATTAAATATATACATCGAAAGTAAAGTGTGCGTAAGCTTTGCAAACCAAAATGCTCTAAACAAGTAAGAGTAACGAGTTTAAAAAAAGAAATGCATACGTTCCGCAAATATTGGAAGAGGTTTCAATCGAAAATCAACCAACAAACTACATAAATATTCTAAAAGATTTAACAATGAAACTGTTCTAACGATCCGCCGGTGAGCGGGCAGGGTTTTGATGGAATGTAACTGTGAATAATGTATTTGTACAAAATGCTCGATTATGCAACGATTATTACAACCAAAATAAGGTTAAACAGTCTACGGGGAATCGATAAAGTTGCCGATATCTTTCGTGTACCGGGTAAGGGACTGGCGCGGTCCGTCTGCCTCAACATTTGGGCACTCTTCGAATTCCTCATCGAACCTGTGTGGACAAAGTAAACAGGCACGAATCGATCAATATTTCAATACTTTTAATTTAATCCCTCCGTAAATTTATGAGTTTGTTATAAGACAAGAATTAAGAAAAAAATAACCTCAACAATTGTTAAAATGATTTATTAGCTGCTCAATGGTTCGTTGCTTTTAAGTGAATGCGATATGGATTTATTTAAGTACGTTGTTGTTATTAGGGTCAGTAATGAGAGACGCGCTGTTAGTACCAGGATTTCATAAATGCAAGAGATGTACATTGCAAAAAATTCATCGCCACAGACAAACGCATGCGATCCACAGCACGCCTCACCAAGCCATGCAACCACTTACCGAACGCCCAAAAGAAACAGGCGTAAAAAATTATAATGCGATTGTGCGTACGGCGGGGGATCCAGAAAAAAATCTATTTTGTTCTGATTTTTATTGTAACAGTAACGATATACATATCACAGAACGCGGGGCGTTTCGGGGTATTTATTAATTGAAATAACTAAGCGGCAGTCGCCTCTGAGTCAGTGCTCTGTCACCGTGACCGGACTGTGCTCTCGCTTTTCTGGGGTAGCTATTGAATTCATTTTTTCTTGCGAACGCTGGCCGTCGGCTTGAGAATCGAAGGCGGCGGATCGCCGTTCTCTTTAACGAAACAAAGGGGTTGTCCGAAAGGTCGCGTAGTTGTCTCCTCGGATTCTGCAAAGATAACCCCCAAAAAAGAAAAAATAAATAAAAAATACTTATACTTAAATAAAAAAAAAGACGAAACAAAAGTATAAATAAAGTAACAACAAATGGTAGAGAGGGGTCAATTATGCACAATGTCTCGCCACGACTGATCATGATAAAGCCCAGAGGCAGGAGAGGGTCAAGCATCTATAGTGCGGTTACCTAAATATCGAGCTATTTCTATGTTCGCTCCTATAAACTAACACATCTATCGCGTACAGAGAAAGAAATAAAAGTAAACAGAACGGAACACACAACGTAAAAATGTCACTGGAGACCATCAAGACAGGGACAAACAAAGCTGAAGTGGCGGATGTGAGACAGAGAGCGATGCGCTACAGTCGTGGGCGCGTACTTTCCGGCAGAGAAACGGATCGGTGCTGCGGCGAGCCGCGACGCGACTTCGAGCCCCACATGGACAAACTCTTGACGCCGGCGAAGAGCCGCCGCCGCACGCCGCCGTCGGGCCGCGGCGCCGGCGCCCCTACGACAAGCACCGCTCAGTACCAGGGGCTTATACACAACAACCCGCC
>DWTW01002406.1:0-11073 GCA_018246275.1 Papilio slateri
GTATTTATCTATGCCCGTTCCGTTGTGACCTCCTGTAGTCTAAACGGTTTGACCGATTTTGAAGAGTGAGGTGTCATTCGATTCTTATTCTTTCCCGGAGTCATAGAAGTTGGTTAATTGGTTTTTACTATTGCTTGTTTTGTACATATCTTTAATTATTAAGGTTTCATTATTCATTCTATCAATAGCACGGTTTTATCACACACCAAAAAAGCCATGAAATGTGTTTTTCGTATTATGTCATGTGGGTAAATTCGCCGTGTTTACGAGGCGTCGGGCGGCGTGTTTGCGTTGGCAAGTATTCGACCGGCCTAATGGACATTGGAATCGTCCCGAGCTAGCATTTACTGTTGTATCGTTGATACACAATTTGTCTTGGAAATACTTTTTTAAATTATTTATTCATTTTTGCTGTTGGTATTTTAACCATACTCAGAAATATATACCCATTCAAGACCCGATCAATTACCTAGAATGTACGCCATAGAAATAGTCAGCGAACTTTGATAAATGAGGGTTAATTTGAGTTATCCTTGTAAAGGCTGTGTCATTATGACCATTAATTCGTAATACAAAATGATTTTTAATATGAGTCAAATTAATGTCTCCTTTTATTATTGTTTTGACATACAAAAGACACTTAAAGTTAAAAGTTTGGCGTCCCGTTGTGACACCCGACAGCCATCCTCGATAACAGTTTCCGTCATTTGGTACAAAAATAATAGAACGATAAAAAATTACTCCGGCGGGTGTCCGGTTTCTATTTTGCAGAATTACACCACTCCCGGGAAACAGGGAACTCAAGGAACAACGGTGTTTCCTACAGGTTAATAAGTCCCACTGTACCCACTTACCTGCTTACAGACTTACTTTCAGATAAGTCAAAGTATTTCTAACACCCGTTCACGCGGGGCGCACCGCTTAGATACTCCTCATAGGCTTTGTATAATATCGATATCAATTCCTATCTTGTTCTACCCCAAAATTGAATAAGGTCGTAAAGGTTATCTTGAATGTTTGCATCTTGTGACTGTTGGCAAACGTTTTCTTTGATGCACGAGTTTGCAGTTCGAGATTGCACAATCCGGATGGGAGATATTACAGCTGTTGGACTGAGTTCGTTCGTCTGTCCGCAATGCAGATGCTTTGCAGTTGTTACAGATTCTGGCTTTAAAAACTGGCATTATTTGCAATCGAAATATCAGTTCGCATGAAAAGATAATATTTACAGTCCAATACTACCGTTGACGTCCAAAGCCTTTAGTCTGTATTGTTCTGTATAATTACAATAGTTATATCTTATAACATATAATGACTTATGTATATTATATAAATACATATTACATATACAGATAAATAAAGCGAGCGAGTGGAAATTTGCAGTTACAATTCTAGTCGTAGATAGATACACCAATACGTTAGTTATTTGATTTACATATTAACTTATTAAAACGTTTTTGATCGTATTTTCGAACAGAAAATGAGCCATACGTTAGGATGACATTCTCTTTATGGTCTTTTGTTATGAATCTGAAATGCATACTCTCTTGTTAGACCACTGGGGCCGATCTCATGACCGTTACATTGTATTTTTCAAGTCTACATATGCTTTAAAGTAAACTTCTTCTCCCTGGCCTTTTCCCACTTTTTGTGGGGTCGGCACAGTACGACCGTAGTCCATATTTGTAATTGGTTTTGGCTATAATCCGCCGGCCGTCTGCCTGATGCCAACTCTTCTCGGGCGTATATTTTAAATATTAGTATATTTTCGAAATAATTTACTAGTATTTCTTTTAACCATTCCAACTAAGCATAAATTTCGTTGGACATGGTTCACGACAATATATTGGAATCGCGGATTCGAACTCACGACCATGTTGTGCATGTTTTCGCAGTCTGTAACTTAACCATTTGGCTATTGGCGGTTTGAAGTAAACGTCATTGCAATTTATATTTAAAAGCACATGGATGAATAATGAATAGCAGAACTGTACGTGTAGTGAGTGCTACATGCCTGGCGGTCGCGGGAACAGAGCGGCGCTTATTTTGAGCTGCTCCGATGATGTAATGCTCCGTATATTTACCTTCACGTACCGCCTCTACCAATGCCCTTATATAGTCACACAAATCATCTCATAGTCAGTGACTAGCTAGAGTATCAATTGTTGGTAAAAGACCTAGTAAATAAAAAACCAAAATACGTACATATTACCAATAGTGTTCAAAGGAAGCTAATGCGCGAGGCGTCAACAACAAAAAAACGACCCCGTAACTTATACGAAGTATCAATCCTAGCCGAATGTGGGAATAGAGTCATCTCTTAGAGGGAAATTTACCTTTTAGGCAACATGTTGGGTTAAAGTGAGAGTAAATACAGTGACCGAGCGCCGTGAGGAATAAAGAAATGCTCAACATCTATAAAGTTCTAAGATCTTATCCCTCCCGCAGACTTTCGCCTGGAGGAGGGATGAGAATTTTCTTGACAAATTAAATTTAACAACGTCTAGAGGCGCTTAAAGACCTTAGATTTTAATGCTACACTGTTCACAGAACGATTTCCATAAAATTGTGTACTATATCTCTCTTGTTAATTACAATAAATTATCTTGCAGTAAGTTTATTGATCATTTACTTATGTAGTTAAAACGGTCTTTCCTTAGTCATTCCCGAGATAGAATTTATAATAATTATCGGAAATGAATGAGCATAGCCATGAAGGTTTGAGTGAGAATTGTGTGAGAAACTATAGAGGCCTGAGAGAGAGAAACGAAATTCTTAAATTGTTACTGTAATGGCGTGAAGCTCTCAAAACATTTAAAATTCTTTTTAAATATCGAAGCGCTTATTTGCTATTGTAGCAATCATTCACGTATGATATTAGTCCTCAGACGACTTTTGTAAAATGGTAGATTACCACTGCTGTGTTCTTGCAGGATATAAAGGTTATGTGGACCCAATAGACCAAAACTAGACCGAAATGCCGAGGAACACGTCGTAAGAAATAAGGAATACCACAGTGTGCTTCATAGATATATCTTCATAATACTCGTCAGTATTTTGTTACTTGAGGGAGGAACCCCCTAACATTGCGTTATTACAGATTATAAGACCATTGCTTGTTATTTCTTCAAGTACATTGTATGCCATGTAGGTACCTACTTCAGAAATTCTTGGTGTGAGCGTTAAATTGTTAAAACGCGGTCGGCGGGCAGAGGTCGTCGTAACCAGGTCGTTCATCAAAAAGCCCGTGTGCTGCAAGAATCGCTCACATGCACTCTCCTTATCGGGCGGGCGTATCGGTCCGATCTGTGTCGCCGGCCGGGCGCTGGCGAATCTGCGATAGCTCGGAGCCGGCTTCATCTTCATCGATTTCCACAATCTGTTGCCTTTTTCCCCTTCATATAATACGTTATTTTTGGTAGTCACTATAAAATTATTATTGTTTGGTAATGATAAAGTTACACGACGACAAATAAACATGTCAAGTCTAAGTCTAATTGGTATAGAGAAATAATGACCGAACTCTTTCCCAATTCTTCCTTTTCTCTTGTTTCATATCTATCTCTGCTAAATTAACTGACTGGATTTTACTCGGTTAGTTAGCGGTAGTTTCTAACATCGGCTTGATCGTTTGCCTTCTATTAAAAACCTGAGGAAGACACAAAGCAATTGTTATTCCCAATTATTGCTTACATGCTAAACTTTTGTTCTTGCTTTTTACAAAAGGTTATCCAACTTATGAGTAAGGGAATATTGAAGGCATGTTCTCCGCTGAGGGAGGGGTTCGTTAGACGTTAATTTGTAATTTAGTGAGAACTGTTAACCGATACGGGGTATTAATAAACCGCTCGGGTCAGCCGTAATTCAATTTCCACGAGTTCGCAAATTGTGTTGCGCGGTGTCGACGACCTGTACGTATATTAAGAATGTTTTTCCATAATGCAAACGATGCATCGACGCGGGGGGCTCGCGTCACAAAGCAACGGCATCTTCCGTATCGGCAATTTTAGTCCTTATAAGCGTGGGCGAAAGGGTCATTGTCTCGTGTAGGTATTGTATATTTTTATCATCGTACACGCTATTACCACACCTACCCTATACACTCGAAGGGTCAATATCCCGTGACTCGGCGGTTGCAGGCGATGTTTCAAATGCACCCGGCATAATCAGCACTCGGTGTGTTGTCCGGCGATATTTTTCATAGTTAATTAAACGTCTCATCGCTTTGTAACGTGAGACAAGAGGTACTTTATGAACCGTTTAATGGTATTCATTGACGGCGCGCATTATATGTAGCGTAACGTCAAAGGTTAACTAACTGTTTTTTCTTTGTCTTTGACTGTTTTTATAATGATAATGTCCTCTTAACCAATTTTTGCAGAATGTTGTAAAGTACTGTATGTATTCGTGACTGGCCTTGTCATATTCCTGTGTTCACTTAGGGTATGTTCAGATGTTATCCTAAGGACATATTGCCAATGTGAGAATTCTTATCGTTTTTGTTCATTTATTAAGAAACATAAAATAAATGTTTTTATACTCAAATGTTTCATGTCACAAAATCTCACGGCTTCCCTTTAGGACATGTTATTTAGGCTATAAAACCTATAAGTTACGAGGGCGACCTCGATTTAAATATGCGAAAAATGCACGCCGGTTGATAAAGTTGGAAATTATTATTGGAAGAATATAGCCATAGCTTTAAAGATATTTGTTGATAAATCATATTGTTGGATAGTAGCAGGTTTGAAACTCAAATTGAATGAAATAAAAATAAATATATTCTTAAGCCTATTAAATTCGACCGTCAAAGATTGCAACCGTTCTGTCTTCTTTCTACAGAGCTCATTAGTTCTACATTGTGACATTTGTGCCTGCGTCCTGTACTACATAGAGACAAGTTGCAAGTCATTTCGGTGTAAACGATTAAGACACGAAAGTCAAGATGACATCACTGCTACGAGAGCCTGTTTACTGTTATATTGTTTTTTTTTTAATAGAAAAAGATGGCAAACGATCAATCGGTTCAGTCAATATTAAGTGACCGCTACCCATAGACATCTGCAACAAAGAAATAATTTGCAAATGCGTTGTCTGCCTTTAATAGGCCGAGGAGAGGAATAGACAGGAAAATAATATTTTCTTTTCCTATCCATCCACTCCCTCGTCCAATCCTCCCTTACCATCCATTCCTAATAAAAAGAGATCCTCACTCGGCAGACGAAGCGCAGAATACTCCTACTGCATGGCCGTCTTCTATGGGTTCGTGGTATTTCGCCGGTCGGGCCGGCCCATTTGAGCAACAGCCGTTGCTGCTGCGGTCTCTACCACTGTAAGAAGTTGATAAGCGCTTAGATATTATTAATACACGGGAGCATTGTGTTAACCTTTTATTGTGGTGTACCTAACCTATACTTTTTTGGACACGAAATTAAACACAACATTTTCGTACCTCATTTCTGTATCTAAATTTGTCGTTGGCGTTCGCTTAAAGCTATTGCTTTTTTCGAAAGCCGATGATGATGGTATTGACCGGATCGAACGCACCATTAATCATTCCACAGAATTAAAAAAAAATAACAAATGTAACAGCCATCTCGTACGTGTGACAGCTGTTAAGACGTGTCCGTTATTCGGAACGCAGCCCAAAAATGGCCGCATTCACACCGCACCGAAAGCATTGTCCTTCGTCACGTCGGTCTAAGTACGGCCACGTTTATGTGAAGTGAGCCAAACTATATAAGGTTCTAGCCCCGCCATATGCGCGTGCACAGATGTTGTATCGATTAGCTCTACACGGCGATACTTCGCAACCTTCGCTCGCTCTCAGACCTTTTCCATTGGCCAGATTGTTTATTGCTCTCTGTGGGAACCGTCGTAGGCCTCGCGACTTGCTTGAAAAAATATTTAAAACCTTTGATTGGCAGTTCTTGTACGGGTTCGCCTAGGTTAACCTACGATGATTTTTTTTGTGGTGGATGATGGTGGTTGACCATTCTAATTTCGAACTATTTGTACAATATACGAGGCTATGTATTAGATTGAGTTGCAACACTTTTGTGACCTTTTTTAAACATGGGTCATGTTACACTTTACTCCAAAGGAAACTTTCTAATTGCTCGTGATTGAGCGATAGATTTTAAGAAATATAACGATGGTATGATTCCTTGGATTAAATTCAATAATCAATAAAAATGGTAATAGCACTTCTAAATAAACGTAATTGAATGAATTTCATTTTCTCTATTTTTTCAATCTTATTAGTCTGCCTAACCCTTTTTTTTTAAACAATTTTCTTTTGCACTTGACCGCATTGCTGCGACGCAAAGTTTGCAGTTAAAATGGAATTCGTATCAATTACTTCACGAGTTGTTTTGTGTACGTGTTGTGGCTAAATAATTATGTCACATTACTCACCAGAATTGCATTTTTTTTAAATCAATAAAGCCTTATACAATTCATTAAGGGCTGCCAAGCGTTTATTTTACGCAAGATCTCTTGAAATAATTTCACGTCTTGTAACACAAATACAGTAGACGAAGGTTTATGTCCCTAATCTACAAAGAAGTGAGTCTCTTTCTTTCCACCGGCCTATTTCGATACATATTTGAGCAAGTGATTTTTATACAAAGGACTCCTAAAACTGGGAACCAAACCCCTGAGTTTCGCACTGAGCTATCACCCCTTACGATGGAAACTTTATCGAGAATCGAAAAAGAAATTAAGATCGAGGGTAGTTAGGTGTCATCAAGTATTACGTAACATTCAATGTTTTTAGACCTCCAATACCAATAAGCAAAAATAAGATAATTGTCAACATTCCCTTCGTCTAAATGATAAGACTTAAGAAGAAAACATTAAAAAGTATGTTTATTTGTATCAAGTCTTCCTGGTACGGAAAGTCCCCGTGTGAACATTGGCACATTAAATCATGATAAATAGTCTAGAGCTATCAATTCTTGGAATATTTATTTACGGATATCAGTAAATCAAAAGCGCAGTGACTCGTCACATATAGTCCTGATGGAACGACATCATAAAAGGCCTACTTATTAAAAAAAAATATTTTGCAATATTGTGTATATTATACGGTAAAATACCTAAGGCTTTATAGGCCCTGCAACGACCAGGCTTGCATAACCCTGTGCCGTACATGGCGGGGCCGGTTTGGACCTTCATAAAGTGGGTCGGCCATATGGTCTGCACTGTACCTCTCAAGACGCCGCATTACGCGTATGTTGTAACGGTGCATCGGTACTATTCCGACGACTTGTATTGTCGTTATCATAACCATAAGGTGTTGCAAAGTCACCACAGAATGATCTGTGCCGTTACAGTTCGTAGGAAATGTATGCGACCTTATGTTCTGTGTGCTGTGGGTGTGTGTGTTGTATGACAGATGCACACACACCCGCATGCAAATAGGCAACCTAAATAGTTCAAATAAATATTAACATTCATATAAAAAAACTGTAACAAATAATATTAACTTGCAGCTAAGATCAATCTTTCAGACTTTGTTGCGTCCCAAACGTGATATTGTGTGAGCCTATCGCCTTCTCCGGATAGCTATTAGACACAAAATCAAATGACTTTTGTTAACATTTTTGTATTTCTATTAACACAAATTTTGCCTCGATTGTAAAACTTAACCTTGCGATAAAACAACAAGAATTTAATTGTTACTTTTCAGTTTCATATATTAATTTTTCATGTAGGATGTTTTTGACTGAATTAAGGAAACTTAGAACTAAAATTAGTGACTAACCCACTGTATAATTAACGGCCTATCTTGTGATAGGTCATCCGTAAATAAGGAAAATTATCCTTTTTGAATTAGCAGTTCTGTTATGGAATTTGAATATTTGCGGTTTCGGTTAAATAAATGACGTAAACTTAGAACAAAAAAACTAAAATTGGATTTAAAAAAAATGTTCCCTAAAATTCGCCAATTTGCTGCGATAGCATTGCCGCTCAGTGCGACCTAACTTAAAATGAACTTGCTATACTTAGGTCATGTAAATCAGAATAAGTTATGATAAAGCGGCAAGAGACGTGGGAGACGTCAAGGAGACGTCACTTAGGTAACGGCGATGAGAAAAATTCAATTTAAAAATAAGTACACTTGCATTTACTTTTTGATATAATTACGTCTTTTTTTAATTGAAATAAGTTGTTGGATCAGTCAGCCCCAAGATATCTTAGCATTCCATAAATTAAATAAATGTGTTTTTACACGACTGGTAATTTTTTTTTATTGCTTGAATTTAGGTTGACACCTCATTAACGACCTACCAATTTACCTTGTTACGACAGCTTATCTCTTTTAAAGGCATTTACTCGTATATTACAATAATCGGCGACAGCGAGCGGCGCCGGGTGACGTCGCCAGTCTGCGCGTGTTAAAGGTTTTACCTTATTTGTGCGCAATTTTCGCGACGGCCCTGGCCGACATCGAGCCGCTCGAGGACTTATGTGGCGCGCTGGCTTCGAAACAAATTGATCACGCAATAAACTGTTCAAAAATAAGGGTCTGTTATTCAGTCGAGTTGACTTAAGTTTTGTAATGTAAGGTCTACATTTTCTGATGGTATATTCGTATATTATTGTTAAGATAAAAGCAAAGATACCCCAATCCGGTAATAAAAATAAAAAAGTAACGGCCCGAGCCGAGGCTCCCGAGGGAGCCCTCTTAGCTTAGCTACTCTTAAAGAGGTTTAGGCTAAGCGCCCTCTGCGCTCTGCCACCTCAAACCCGGTGAATCTGTAAAAGCCTCCTCCAGGCTAATAGTGGCAAGCCAGTCACAGAAAAAAAAAAGATACCCATGATAACTTTTTTTAGAGTAGGCAGAGGTTATGGTTTCTGATGAATTGGCATTTTTATCATAGTTCATAGAGTAAGTAAACGGAGAACGATTTACTAGAAAGACAGCTTTGCGAAAGGTGTGTGTTTATGGCACGGCATCGGTCAGCATTCCGATGCTTGATAATGTTTCTGGTCAAAACATGAAGAAAGTCTAACTTTTATAATCTATTCTTAACCCGAGTACTAGGCAATGGAACGAGCAAACATTTCGTTATTCAATATCCGGTGTGAGGGAAATAACAGTGCATAAGAAAGCTAAACAAACATAAAACGTAACAGTAAAAGAAATATGAAGCTTGCATAATTATGGGAAGGAGAATTTTTAAATGTAAAAAGAAACAATAGATATGTGTAGCGATCACATGACAAAAGAAGGAGGTTTAATGAGGCCGACGTTGCAAGTGCGGATGCGGGTGCCGCGCAACGCACAAGCATCGTCGCGTGCACCTACTAAGCTCGCTTCGATGCCAGGAAAGGGTTTCAGCAGTTATTGAATTGAAATATTATATAAGTGAGATACGAAGAGACAGGCAAAAAGCGCCAATAGCTTAATGGTTAAGGGTGCGAGATATGCACAACATGGTCGTGGGTTCGAATCCCGCTGTTCGACTACTGCCGTGAACTGTGTCCAACCAAGTTTTAAACTTGGTTGGGCATGGTAGAAGAAATATTAGTAAATTATTTAGATAATCTGCTAATATTTTTTATAAATACCAGAGGAGTGTTGGCGTCAGGCAGGCGGCCGGCCTTAAAAAAACTATAGCCAAAACCTATTACAGTACGGACTACGGTTGTACTGTGCCAACCCCACATAAAGTGGGAAAATGGTAGGAAGAAAAAAAATTCGATATATTGAAATTGAGTTGACCATCATGAGTTTATCTCCTAACGTAAGTTAACGTTTTTTTTAATTTTTGTTACAGGTAAGTTGCTGACTACGAAATATTAAATATGAGAGACATCGAAAGCTTTTTTCTGTCGAGTATGCAGTTGTTTTCAATCGAATTAAGTATTTATTAGCATTAAATAGACCATTTATAGCTGTTCTATAACTGCAGTTCTATAACTGCAGTTACAAATGGTCTATTTATTTATTGGCTTATATACCCATGTATATAAGCATTCCATGTGTTTGATGAATTACTTTTTAAAATTCCGCTGCGCTCAATTTATGCGAACAATGATTTCTGTAATGGAACTAATTTAACGATCTGGTAATTGAACTTCAAAAGTTCTGTATTTTAAGGTATCCTTTTCGGGTTTTCACGTGCAAAACTACTTTTCATTAAGGAGAATAAACATTTTCAAATCTGTTAAAAACCATTTTTGATTAATACCAATTCACTAGGTTGGTACTCTAACCACTGTGCTATAGCGGTCTAGATGCGCGTACATAGGTATGACTTTATTGTGTGGGGCGTGCGCTGTCAATGCGGTTTTTTTTCTCATAGAGTTCGTTGTGCGGTTCAAAAGGCGAGTATGGCGGCGATTGTATGGCGCCACTTCATCACAAGCGTGAGCTAAGAGGGTAATTGTTCTCATGTGGAGCCTCTTAAATAACAATTGCTTTGTATTAACAGTACAGTAATCGTGATGGTATTCGAGGGAATATAGACTGGTGAAGTCAAGGCATATCAAGACAAGCACCTTTTGTTTGTATCAACTTCGAACTTTATTATCATTTAGAGCGTTCAAATGCATCAACAAACACTGACCTTGATAGTCACTTCGGACGGTTGCTAGCGTAATGTTTCAATCTCTCTATCTTGGCTTCTCAAAAATAACAAAATATAAATCCCAAATCGCAGATATTGTGCGACAGTGGTATTTTCTTATGCGCAATATACATATGTTTAGACGATAATGGTCTTGATACTTGGAGCACTGGTGAAAGATGTTCTATTGAAATTTAAATCAGATAACATAACTGTTCTGCACCACAGGACACTCTGTTAGGGTTATGCAGTTGGTCACAATCATATAAGTGAATATTTATGCCAACAAAAACAAATTACATGTTTGAAAAGTTGTAAAAATTTCTTCAAAAAGTGTCGTATGTAGCAACAACCGTGTAGCCGACGGCGTGCGGAGTGGCTGGGGGGGGGGGGGGGGGGCCCGGGCGCGCGGCGACCCCCAGGGCATTTGGATTGGGGGGCGCGACCCCCCCCCCGCACGGTAACGGGCCCCCGCGGTCGCTTAGACCCAGCA
>DWTW01002407.1:0-11061 GCA_018246275.1 Papilio slateri
ATTCAAAAATATAAAATTAATTAAACAAAAGTAGAACAAATAAATAAATAAGTAATAAACATAATTGCAACAACATGAAAAAATTTGTAAACTGTATAAAATTGTAATAAATCAATAATAAATATCAATGTCCCTGACCCAACCATGCCAAGGGTATGAGAAAAAAAAAGATAAAACCTCCTTAGCCTAGCCAGCCTAGCCAGCCAGGCTTTAATAGTGACATTATATACATATGAGAACATAAGAGTATATATTTTCAGTGATTCAGTGTATTGTTGGCATCATTAGATTAAATTCATGCCTGTGATGAAATACATAATAAAATAAAAACTACTCTGGTTTTATTTTATATTATTTATTTTTTAGGAATCTAAAATATGACGACTGTACACTTAGCTACAAATTATTTAGTCTGAAGATATTTTGTATATTATTAGCAGCAGGTAGGTCATAAAATTTATTTCATATAAAAAAAAATAATAAAATTTATATGTAGGAGAGTAGCCAAATTTAAAAGATACTCCTGGTTTATGTTAGTTTTTTTTGAGCTATGATTAGTCATAGGGTTGAAGGAAATCATCTTAAACTAAGCTTATAAATAGAAATTTTCTCTAAGCTAAGAAGCAACAACTGCCACAGAGAGAGTAAAATACATAGTACCCACTTATTAAGAATATATCAGATTATAAAAACCAATAAATTGTAGTCATTAAGTGTAGTTTTTTTTTAGATTTGTTTAACAAATTACAAACTATGTTTTTTATATGTTTTTAAAAGCCAAAACTCAATAAATATAAAAATATAAGGGCAACAAAAATGAAGTCATTTGTGTACATACGAATATGATCTTATTCTAAAAGTTATATTTAATCATTGATCGTGAATTAAAAATCTAAATGTACCAAATATTACATATTTTTTATAGTTGATAAAAACTTACAAGAACTTTTTGCAGATTTAAAGAGCGCACCGGCTGCCATGATAATGCCAGATTAGTGAATGTGGGCAAATGTCACACTTCAGTTAAATTATATTACAAAATTGGATACGACCGATACTGATAAATTCAAGGTCAAAATTCAAAACTACTGATCAGAATATCAAAGTTTGTTCACTGTATTTAAGACTTAGCTTTAAAATACTTTCGTAAAAAATAGTTGTTTTTGAAGCTAAATATTGTACTTTGTATTTTTCTATTTTGAATATTTGAATAATTTTTCTAACTTAAACTTTGCATGCGACACTGAAGTACTTCAAAAAATACTGTCAAATTTTAATCAAATTATGTATCTATTGCTAGGAATTCCAACCTAATAGCCTGATTGTCGGAATTAATTAGCATATATTTAAATGTATACAATTACAAATAAGTCGGATGTTGTATTCGATATTACATGATTGAATTGACAGTCAAGACAGTAGCACAACATTATGTGTTGTGTGTTGCTATTTTAAACCATTACTTGCCATTTTAAGTGTATTTCTCGAGTTGATAAAAATACAATAGTATGACTTCTTTTTAAAGTAGGTATGTTAAAAGTTTTCTGTTTTCAACGCAGCAGTTACGTATATAAATGGTTAATTAATAAACTACAAATTTGATTACAAATTTGCAATTTGATTTGCGTATTTAATTGACTTGACATTAACATTTCTTTAGCTATATCTATATTTTCTTTGTCAAAGTCAACAAATTATCTTTCAATTTTAACTTTGAAGGAAAAATATTATGAATTACTGAATTACTGTTGTTTCTATGCTTTCAACCTACTTTCAACGCTGGGTACAAATGTTAGCTAAGTAGCTTAGTACTTACGTGTTTCTCGTAATGAATACTGCACAGATTGATTTCGTGTAACAATTAATTAAACTGTTAACTAGAAAATTTTAAAAGTGCGACAAGGATCCGTACTTTATTTAATTAAAATATTTGATTTTGAAGTTTTAAAATGACTTCAATTTTTGATCAACTGGAACAAGCATCACAAATTTCACAAAGGGCCGAACCCGTATCTGAGCCTATGACATCGTCGGGATACATAACAATGCAAATGGAAGACAACACGCCCATGTTCTCAAAGCAAAAGATGAACTTCAATCCATCTGATCTCATCACACATGTTGCTGTGGCTAGCGACTACTTGGTACTTGCCATGGCCAATGGAAAGCTTTTTCGATTGGATTTAAAAATGCCTGATCAACATGAAGGTCTGAATATCTTTTAAGTATTAAAAACATTTGTTTCCTTACAGACTGCTTTGTATTGTATCTATTCTTAAATCTTGTCATAAAATAATCTACATTTATTATGAGTAATTATGTGACGGATAAAAGTCTACATCAATATTTGACTTGACTTGAGTAGGTGTTGAGTACATCACCATTGGTCCAAATTACCTCTATTATAACATGGGTGTAGAAAATTTTAACAGTTATAATCTTTGACTATATTGTGAGACTTTAGTTAAATCATATTCTTGCTTAAGTAGAAAAGTTGGTCTGTCTACATGAAGCAAATCTGGAAAGTCTGATATAGCACTAGCTGTATGCACAAGATCTGTCTTCAATCTCAAATTTTCTTAGTTCTTAGTCTTTTTTTAGTCTTTCAACTACTACCTTCAACTATTTTATCTGGATTATCCTTTCTGTTAAGCTAGATGTTGAACATAATAAATATTGCAATGATAAAACTCTGAATTAAATAATGTTTTCAGAAATACATTATGCAAAATTTGTACAACCAAACACAAAGCTCTCTAACATATTTCTGGACCCCCTTGGACATCATTTGCTTTTGGCTTTTGCTGCAAGAAACAAAGAAGGAAACCCAGAACTTGTTTACCTGCATCGCTCTCGCAGTAAGCCTAAGTCTGTCAGCAAGTCTAGGAATTATGAAGTAACAGAAGTGGGTTGGAATTATGAAAATAAATCTAGTTCCACTACTGGACCCATACTGCTGGGTACTTCACAGGGACACCTACTGGAAACTGAATTAGAAGCTGATAATGAAAAAATGTTTTCTGGTAGTCAGCAGTATTGGAGACAAGTATGTTAATATGTTGACATTATTACTTTTGCATCTTTCTATTTATATGTATTTTAACTTATTAAATTATGTTTACCTTTTCTCTCAAGCTGCCCAATTACTTGCCTCTCTATGGAGGCAAGGAAGTTGATGGATTGGTAATTTTTTCAATTTTTATTACTTTTAATTAATTTCAAAAATGAATGTTATCTCTTATAGGAAAAAAAATCTCTGCGTTAGACCTTACCTTTGATCTTTACTTTTCCATTAGTTAAATAAGAATGATTTGGCTGCCACCAGACATTTCATTAATTTATCCTTAGTTATAATGTTTCCATATTTGTTTCATTATATGCCTTTTCCTGCTTAATTCTTGTTAGCTAAAGAATGCTACTAATTTTTATTTCCATTCAGATTTTCGATATCGGCAAGGGCACTGACACACCAATAACTGGCATCCAATTCCATCGAGTCAACACCACCACAAAGTATTTCATATTTGTGACAACACCGACAAGACTGTACCAGTTTATTGGCAATGCAGTGTTCACTGATAACAAGCCATCGCTACAGACAATTTTCTATTCATATTTGACCATACCAGAGACAGGATTCCAAGAAATTCCATCTACATTGAAATACTCTAGACTTCAATTTTACTTCGATAAAAATAACACTCCGAAGACATTTGCATGGTTGACGGAGCCTGGAATATTCTATGGACAGGTTAGTTTTAGAATATCGCTACGCTATTCTAGAATGACATTGCTTAGACCAAAACATCGTAACATAAGACTATTATTTACAGTTAGATCCAACTTCCCAGCAAAATTCAAATTCCCTCTTCACTCAAGGTGAGCTGATAAATTATCCACCAGAAAAAACAGATACAAAAGACATAACTCCTGAAAAAGTCGATGCAGCCGAAAAGACGCCTTTAGCTTTTGTATTAACTGAGTTCCATGCCATTCTCATGTTTTCTGACAGAGTTAAGGCAGTTTCTCTTTTGAACCAAGAACTTGTGTATCAAGACACTTATTCAGAAGCTCATGGAAAATTAAAAAATATTGTCAAGGATCCAGTTCGAAAAACTATCTGGGCGGTGACTGATAAAGCTGTCTTTAGGTACAAAGTGATTCGGGAGGAAAGAAATGTTTGGAGAATTTATTCAGATAAGGAGGAATTTGATTTAGCGAAACAGTATTGCCATAACAATCCAGCGTTTGTAGACATTATAAACGTAAGACAAGCCGAGTTACTCTTCTCTAAGGGTGAATACGAAAAAAGCGTCGAAATATTTGCAGAGACCCAAAGCAGTTTCGAAACTGTATGTCTCAAGTTTTTGGAAGTCAATCAAATAAATGCTCTAAAATTTTACTTGGCTAAGCGACTAGACGCTCTAAACGAAGATGATAAGACGTTAATTTCAATGATCGTTATTTGGATGACTGAGTTATACCTCTCTCAACTTGGATTTTTACGGCGTACTGGAAAAGAGGACTCTGACGAGTTCTGTCACATACAAAGCGACTTTGAAATGTTTTTGCTGCAAACTAAAGTGATGAAATGCATGCATCATGTGAAATCGGTGATATACGACCTTATGTCTTCCCACGGCGATAAACACAATCTGATCAAATTGACCATCATCAATGAAGATTACGAGAATGTAATAGAACAAAACATTCATAAGAAATCATATTTGGAGGCATTGAAAATCTTACAAGGGTTACGGAGGCCCGATTTGTTCTACCAGTTTGCGCCTATGCTCATGGAAGATGCGCCAAAACACACTGTTGATGCTCTGATATCACAGGGACCCAGTCTGATCCCTTCAAAACTTTTGCCAGCTTTCCTCGCATGTGAGAATGACGACAAGCACGTGTCGGAAATAATAAGATATTTAGAGTTTATAGTGCAGAACTTTAACGGAAAAGACAAAGCAATTCATAACTACCTGTTGACATTGTATGCTGAACGCAACAAGCCCGCCTTGATGAGATATTTAACCAGACAGGGACTGAGCTTAGACATGGTAAATTTTGATGTCCACTATGCTTTAAGGTAAGTTGTATTTCTACTACATGTTGAACAAAATCAATCAAAGCAATCGCAAATATTTTAGAAATTTATTAAAAAAAAAATCTAGTATCTTTGGTAGTAATAACTTTAATCTTTTGGGCAAATGGTATTTTATTACAAACTTATAAGTCTAACGGAGGAGGAGGAAATGAATGTGAATTAACAATTTATCTTTGATTTTTTTTTCATCTACATACAGTGTCAACATATGATACAAATTATAAATTTGTTTGCAGAATTTGTCGTGAAAAGAACGTCCCAGAAGCTTGTGTGAAACTGTCAGCTCTGCTGGGCTTGTGGGAGGCGGCGGTGGAGCAAGCGCTGGACGTGGATGTGGCACTGGCCAAGAGCGTCGCCAGTATGCCGGAGGAAACAGAAATGCAACGACGACTTTGGCTGAGCATTGGTAAGTCTCATCATTTCCATATTTGTGGTCACAGAGTATTAACAATTTAAAAACAAGTTTAAAACAGCTCCACACTCTATCTATCTATGAAGTTAGGATTGCTGGAATAATTTTAAAGTGAAATTTCGTAGACAGCGATTCAATGATTGTACTAGAGTTGAAAGGAAAACTTCAAGACGTGACTTTTAGATACATTTCTTTACATGAGAGAGAAGCAAAATGTAACAGAGAAAGAAACAAAAAGTTATACATTTTAGATATTGTATAAATGGAAAAATTTATGCAAATTTTATGTGTGATCTTCTTTTGAGATAGTCTCTCTCTCTCTCTCTCTCTCTGTATCTCTTTTATTATATTTTAAGATGTTTCACTTCAACCACATTAATGCTGCTGCTTGGGCAGTTTTTAACATAACGGTACTTTCCTTTCAGCTGAACATGTAATTACCAAAAACCAGGACTTAAAGGAAGCGATGAGCTTGTTGCAAGAATGTCCTCTCATCAAAATTGAAGACATTCTACCCTTCTTCAGTGATGTGGTCACCATAGACCACTTCAGAGAACCCATTTGTCAGTCACTCCAGGTAAAGATCTAATCCAGTGATACCTTAAGTGGTCCAGGTGGACCCCCCGGGAAAAATTAAGGGGTCCACAACTTCCGATTTTTTTCCCACCAATGTAAACCCCTGCCTCTCGTGGACCACTTTAGGAATTACTGCCCTAATCTTTTGTAGATACAAGTATGGTTAGGTGACTTGCCATCAAATCTGGAGTCCCCTGGAGTGAATCTCTGCTTGGCGTGTCTATATCTGTCGAAGTGTCAACAGTCTTTTGAAATTTATGATCGAGAAAATATAATAAGCTATTGTACATAAAGACGGATATTTTTTCCATTTATGCGCAGTAGTTCAAAATAAATAGATATGCACTCACGCCCATAAGTCAGAGGGGTAGGCAGAGATTACGGAGTTACATTTGGCGCATCTTGTCACACCGCTCTCGTTTCTTCTACATCCATACATACATGCTACATCTATGCATACATGCTCGTCTGTGACGGGTACACCTTATATCGCCTCTCTTTAGTATGTCACTTGGTTCATTATAATTTCGGTGAAAATAGATTCAAACAATTTAAAATATCCATATTCCTGAACTGGTCGAGACTCTTGAATGATCAATGCTGCGATATTTTGATATGGAGAACATTGGATGTTGAAGGATATTTATATATCGAGAACATTCGTCTCGTCTCTTTAATAAATAACTTAGACCGTTTAGATTATGTATAGCTGAAGTTTTCTAATATCTTGTCTTGTGAGCTAACTAGTAAGTGGAAGTTTACTCGTATTTCTTGAATTAACTCGAAACTTAAAAAAAAGATATGTGGAAAAAATATTTGGATGTCAGGTAAATGAGTTTGTTTCTACTTCAGGAGTACAACACTCAAATAGAAGACCTGAAGACGGAGATGGAGGACGCTGCTAAGTCTGCCGAATGCGTGAGTGTCCTTATATAACACGAACTATTTTATAAACTCTTTCTGACTTTTTCTGATTTAGCCAAATTATTATTACACGATTTAATATAATCGTGCCCATAGCCGTGCCAGCCCAATTCGTGACATGTAAATATAAGATGGAGTCTAAATAAAGATGAAAAACTATGTTCTGGAAACATGGTCGAATATATTCGTCTCCTAACCTCTCTCCGTATCAATACACTATATTCTATATGTTGTGTGCAGGTGCGCGCTGAGATCCAGTCGTTCCGCAACCGCAGCGTCGTGGTGTCGGTGGCCGACGCGTGCTGCGCGTGCGAGCTCGCACTGCTGCTGCGCCCCTTCTACCTCTTCCCCTGCACGCACCGCTTCCACGCCGACTGCCTGCTCACCGAGATACAGCCCACGCTCAGTGAGTCAAACTAAAACAAGTAATAGTTATATCGCCCGCTGAAAAGATCAGGTACTGACATAGCTGCGCGGCGACGACAGCCGTGCGACAGGAATTGGCCGGGAGCGTGTGATGTGCAAGAAAAATAACGTGAATATAATTTGTCACTTTAGTATGCGATTAAATAAATAAATAAAAATAAACGCATTTTCCGCCTCTAACGTCACTCTTGACCTACTACGGAATTTCTTATTGCCAACTTCGGACTCACAAAATATATATAGCAAGTACAACAAGTGAGTATATAATAAATTCTTCATTAAAGGAAAATCATGTTAGACAACAAATTTAACCGACTGCTGACCCTGTATCCTGGAGTAGTCTGAGTCTGAGTTTGTAATGACCACTACACCCTGGCAGGTCCCGCGCGTCGCAACAAGCTGAGCGACCTACAGCGGCGGCTGTCGGTGCTGCCCAACATCGAGCTGGCCGCGATGACGGCCAGCGGGCTACCGCTTAGGGAAGTGATCAAGAACGAGATCGACGACATCGTCGCCAGCGAGTGCATCTTCTGCGGCGAGTACATGATCGCCTGTATCGACAAACCTTTCATAGCAGACGACGACTGGGACAGGGTTGCGAAGGAATGGGAATAGGACAAATAAAAACATTGTAAAACAAGGCTGGATTCAGGAAACATTGTAGCAAGCTTGCTAGTTGCTTCGTCATTGCTGAAATGCCTTGTGTTTTTGTGGTTGTTTGTTCACAATCATTTTCTATAGTTACCTGCTGCATTTCTACTTACTGTTGCATACTTTCCTAATGTGATACTATCGTTACACACGGCTATATGTCAGAGTGGGCAGAGGACATTTCTAAGTTAATTTTTATATGTAGGTAAAAGGTAAGAAACAACTGTAGGAAATAATGTTTTCATATTATTAGTCCTATTTTCATATCCCCTTGTTTTTGTTTTGAACTCGATAAAAAGGTTACTGTTAAGGTCCAGACCTTGATAAATTTTATTTAATTAATATATTTTTTTAATCACTATCCGTATCTCGCTTAAAAATACTTGTCGTCCCCTGATCAATATAGATTTAACCATCATACAAAAAATTATAAATAACAATTTTTTTTGTAATTATATCAGTGTATTCCAGGTTATCGAATCAATTTCCATATTGTATGCATTTTAAATATTTGTATAACAAAATAACATTATTCAATCAATTGTATATAGTTGCTTATTAGTCTAAGACTATGTTGAAAGTAAATATCAAAGATCAAGATTGACATGAATACTCGTGTCCTGATTGAAATCTAGTATGTACCAACGTCATCTTTAAGTTTACAATACAATTGCAAGAACTATTTTGTTTGAACTACTAAATTAAATCAATGAAGATGAAATTTATTTAATTCTTGCTCATTTATTTTAAGAGCAAGCATTAAATAAATTTCATCTTTATTAATAATTTTATGTAAGACTGTTATCATGTGTTATAAATAATAATACCTCCTGTGATCTTTTCTAAGTGCTTGATTATATTTTACCAAAATTATATATAGCCGAGATAAGTGGAAAAAATAATATATTAAATGATAAATTTCTAGAACTCGTTTCAATAATTAAAACACCTGACTTGATTGATATATGTTTATTGAGAAATTTGTGTTATCAAGTACTGATCAACAATAAATTAATAAATATAAGGATTTAAATGAAAGGAGACCATTTTAAATCCTAAGGACGGCGAAGACATCCTTCACACGAAGTACGGTGTTAAAAACTAAAATTTACAAACAAACAGCAATACATGTCAACACCTCGTTATTAGACACAAAGAATTAACACGAAGAAGGAAAAGGCGCCCGCGGGCACCGTGCGACGCGGCGCTCCGCACTGTGTACCTACGAGAAACAATTCACTAAAGCAAACTATATTTATTGACTAGCAACAGCATTATCTACCTCCATGGTCTGCGTCTCTGTCTTGTCGCCTTTGCCGTCGATTTGCATTGCTTCTAATTTTTCGTCTTTCTTTTGTTCCAAATTTACATCCGTAACATCTTTCTCTTGCTCCACCTTACCATCTTTCTTCTCTTCTTTATTCTCCTTTTGTTCCGAGTCATCACCTTTATTATCCGCCTCTTCCTGTTTAGTTTCAGGTTTATTGTCCATCTTTTCAACATTTACTTCCTTAAGACTATCATTAGTTGCGTCCTTCTTATCTTTACTCTTATCCCGTTTCTTTATATTTTTAGCGCCTTTCTTGGGGCTTTTCTTTTCTTCTATGTTTTCGTTTTGTTTTTGCTCGTCGGGTTTGATTTCAGGAGTGTTTTCCTTAATTTGTTCGTCGGGTCGCGTATCCGCAATCTGTGGCTGAGCAACTTCCGTGCTCTCTGGAGCATGCTCTATTTTGGCTTCTTCTTTTGGTTGTTCTTCTTTAGGATGATCTTTAATTTCTTCTTATTTAGGTTTTTCAGCATTATCTTCCACCACTTGTGCTTCGGTAGTTGGTTGCTCATTGCTTACGTCTTTCATTTCCACTTCACCATTTTCAACAGCGTTTTCGTCATTTGTAGCATTCTGATTCTCAGGGTTCAACATTTCTACATCATGTGATTGAGCCATGTTGCTACCTTTATCAGCCTTAGCTTCTAATACAGCTATGCATTTTTGAATACACCTAATAGCTTCCTTCCTCGCCTGCCTTATGTTCTCCTTGCCGTCAGTTTCAATATTGTCTAATTTTATGAGATTCCTTGTAAGCATCTCATCTAAGAATAGGTATTTTTTGTCTTTCTTTGTACCAGTGAAATTTTCAACTTCAGACATCAGATTTAATACATCAGTTTGTATAGCGAGAATTTGTGTTTTTGGATCATTCATAGACGGTTGTGGTTTCGGCTGCGGCTGCGACTGCGGCGGGGCTTGCTGTTGTGCCTGTGGAGGTGATTGTTTGGGTGGTGTGGATTGTCGCGGAGGCTGCTTCTGTTGCGGTCTGGACGGAGTCTCAGCTCTCGGCGCAGTCTGTTCATGGTGAACCGGTACCTTTACGTAATGTTCCTCTGGAGGCATTTGTGGTTTAGGGGACTGGGATCTCTGTGGGGAAGCGCCACGAGCAAATGCTGCTTGAGGATACACTTTTTGTTGAACAAATGGTTGTGGTCCTTGTCGAAAACCTTTGTTAAAGGGCGTACCAAAAGCCCTAGAGAAGTTAGGCGGATGGTGGAAATTGACTGGGCCATCGTCGGCAAAATATTGGTCCCTATCAATATGCGGTTGCGGTGGAGGTACGTACGCAGGCTTCGTATCACCAAAGTGCGTAGCATGATCTACAGACTTATTAATCACTGGCTCATCTCTGCCTTCAACGAAAATAGGTATGTGCCGCACATTTGATTGCTGTTCCGGGTGTTGATTGTGAGATTGCTCCTGGTGGTTTTGTCCACTCATTTTGTTTGTGTTATTGAGACCAGTCGTGCGATTATCGGGAGGTGCTGACATCGACCTTTGGTTCCGTTCTTCCTCATCAACTAAACTGGCACGATTACCAAAACAGAACAGACCAGAACTGATAGCCTCAGGAACACATGTGCTCTCTAATCTGGACACCACACTGGTCATCACCGTACGGGCCACACTTCTAAT
>DWTW01002408.1:0-11061 GCA_018246275.1 Papilio slateri
ATATATATATATATATATATATGTACAAGAATTGCTCGTTTAAAGGCATTAGATAAATTAGGCCTAACTAGGGATATTACCGTCGAAAAGAAACATTGCCTCAGATTCTGTTCACTGGGGCATAACACAACTTTTGTACTTGGGTCGTACTGAAGTGTGACATAAGCGTTATGTTTATATTTCCTTTCAGTGTGGTTGTGCGGAACATTTATTTGCACATGGCAGCCTGCACACAAACTTGGTACGAAGAAGACGCAAGGTCTCGAAGGTCCGATAACAATGACGATGGCGTTGTTGTTCCTTACACCATTACTGCTGGACTCCTGGCCAGCCATAATACTCTTCGCTGGAGCAGGTCATCTATCTTAATATTACTTAAATTGTTTGGTTGGATGAGAATATGTTTAATTATGCAAAAACTATCAGGAATTTTAAAAATTTACACATAATTTAGTTCTAATATCTACGTTAATTATAATTTTGTGTTTGACATGATATCATCTGCCTTCTGAGGAATCTGCAGCTACACCGGGCTTAAGGGTGCAGAGCGCTGATGGTGCTTAGCCTGAAACTACTTTAGGAGTAACTAAGCTCGAAGGGTCCTTATAAATCTAGGCTTGGGCCGTTACTTCGTTCATGTTACCGACTTGGCTGAATGCTCATTCCACGTTTAAAATACCAACCCAAGGCTGCCCGAGTAAGAGTTGAGTCGCGGGTCTATTAATAGAAACATCGTATCTTTTTACATTATATTTTTAATCTTACATTTTTAGGCGTGGTTATATACGCGCGGTGTGAGCGCTGGTGCGGAGACCTAGCCGTGCGGCAGGCGCGGAGCACGCTGGAGCGACGCAAGCGCCCGCTCACCGGTACACTAGCACACATCGATACTGTATACATCGCCAGGTAACATCACTAGTCTCGCTCTATTACAGTGTCCGGCAAATAGCTTAAGAAAATAGTTCGTTGGCGTATAAGTCAACATTTAGATCTATTTAATAGACTAGAAGGCTTGCGAGGTGTTTTGTACACGCTGCCAACTTTTTCAAGCAGAGTTACTTTTTGCTTAGGCTATTTGTCGGTTACTACGCCATGTAGTACCGCGTAATACTAAAAAGGTCAAAAACAAATGTAATATACGTCCATTTGTCGTATTATTTGATAACCGAGGGCAGTCACTACAATTTGTATTGGGATGTAATATATATAATATCTAAATATATTTTTTACCAATAAAAATTGTGGTGTGGTATACATATCAAAAGTAGTTATTAGAAATTGACCAGGTAGATACCGTAAGCTAGTTTAGAAGCCGCCGTCCTACGTATGTATGTGCATATCTCACTGTAGTTTTCACAGGCCTGTTGTCAACATTATTTGTGTATTAAAAATACTAAATTACAAATACATATACTAGTCTTGAGTCTCGACGATAAAAAAATTTGGTTCCTGGGAATACCAGTAAGTGTAGTTTTCGCAAAAGGTTTTAAGTCTATTTGAACCAAATAAGGTTTAAATGATTTCAAAATAAATTACAGATGACAAGACGAGGACTCGGACTCGAGTCTAGACAATCTGATAGAAGCTGAGGAGGACGAGCTGGATCCTGACGCCGAATGACAGGAACCGGCTATTGTCATCATCACCGCGTGTGATGTTAGACAAGCCACTACAAATATGGAATGAAATCTGGGACAAAATAGACGCAATCGTTGTAGACAGCTTGAACAATCTTCGGACATATACAGTCGCTAAAAAAAGCTTATCAAAAAATAACTTCCTTAAAGATATAATTATTTTCCGAGTGACTGTACATGCGAATGTCACATACATATAATTAATATATTCTTATTGCTGCCACTCTCATAATATTGCTGCCATGTATATATGTTATAATATACTAGCTGTGTCCCACGGATTTACCCGTCGCGCCGTTTAGTTTAAACAAAATCAGTTTATCATATTACATGGCCTATATCCTTCCTTAATAATTGGGCAGTCAACAGCAAAAATATTTTTTAAAACGCGATTGGTAATTCCCGTGATTAGCGTGTTCGAACTCTCTGGCTTTATTATATTATTAATTGTAGTATAGATAATAATTAAAAGAAGTATAGGTACTTTTTATACGTCTACATATGTGCGGCCAGACAAAATTATAAAATTGAATCGATCAGTGCAAATTTTCTTGGATTACATCGTAGAAGTTCACTGTAGAAAATCATTTAAAAAAAAAACTTTTGCAAGTTATTCCGTTCTGAATATTGTATATATGCACCTAATTCTATACGTATAACTTTCTCATTTCAAATCTTGTCACTCACAAATATAACTGTGTGAGATGTAATGATTTGATAATTGTTTACAATAATAAAAGTAGCTTTAAAAGCGTAATACATTCAATGTAAATATTTGTTTAATAATTAACAATCGCTTGTAGCTATAAGCAATAATATACTAAGGAAAATGATAAAACAAAAATTGGTACTTCCTTAAATGCCAGTGACGAATTTTCCTCATTGCTTGGAGGCCGTATAGATCAGGTGTCGGCAAATTATTTTCTGTGAGATCCTGATACAGTTGAAAAAAAATATCAAAGTCCAGATACGGTTGAAATTTTTATCAAGGTCCAGAAAAAACAAAGTGCTTTCAAACGTAATGAAAATATGGATAGTTGTATGAAAATATCATTTAAATTAATATGTCGGTATATTTAACAATATTTGGAGGTCCGGGTACCTACAACCATCAAGTGTGTGCGAAAAACTATTGCGTTCCGGCTTAAAGCTGTAAAAATATTAAGATAGTTATTGTTTTAAGTAATTTGCAATTTTTATATTCATCCGTCCTTTTGCCTGCGTTGTGTCTGAATGCACTAGACGTCGTGTATAAGCCTAAGTTAGTTTCATTGGCACTGATGACAATTTCGTTTATCGTTAAATTATCATGATATTAAAAATGTTTGATGAAAATAAATTAATCAATAATTGCATATTTTTGTAGCACTTTACGTGGCTTCGTAAATAAAGTATTGATGATTAAGGTTTCATTTCACTTGGCACATGTATTCATAATATCACCAACTACGGTGACAGCACTAACCATGCGACGGTTGATACTTTTGGAGAGGCCTATGGTCAGCAGCGTTTTTCGTTCATTGGTCCGTTAGGACATTATGGATGAATAGAATTTAATTGAGTTGTAAAGTGGCTGCCAGAACTTGACCAGATTGAAAATACTAAACTAATTTAAGGCTTCAATTTAACTCATTTAAATAAAGCAAAGAACGCTGTGTAGTGACGGCAATAAAGAATATTACTACCCCATCTCATTCCAATGGTAAGGGTAAGAGGCGACTAAGGGAAAGGAACCCATCTTAGGGGTCACTTAAGACTGATGGCGGGTAACCATCAACTAACTGCCTGTCTAGGTTAAATGCCAAGCAGCAAAGGGTAGCAGTCTTGCTGACTAAAACTAGACAGCTTACTGCGCTCACCGCCCCGCCTGCCCAACGTGGTGAGAATGGGCATAACCCTCATATAAAGGAGGAAGCCTACGTCCAACAGTGGGCTGGGTGGGCTGAAGATGAAATAAATTGAAGTTAAATTTTTTAGCGTAAAACAGAACTTGTAGCGTTAACAAATCAATCATGTGATATTAAGCTTTATGCTTTAAATGAATCTATGTTATCAATTAACAGACAATTGGCGTGTCTGACCGTCATGAACTACGTAAAGATATAGTATATAGGAAGTAAGGCAATCGTCAATTAAAATTGAATGAGAACACATGTGACCGGGATGTAGCTTATTGTTTGTGCCCGCTTTCATAACCAACTAATCGTGCAATTGGTTGTGTACGTCAATATTCTAGTTCAAGCAATAAGAGTCAATGAGCAATTCTGTTTATATGTAACAGTGGTTAAGCCGGTAACACATCAGTTGCTCGAATGTGCCGGCTCGACGGGTGAACCTCACAAGACAGGCGTGAAGTAGAATTATTCTGCGTTTAATCTGATGAGTGAGGTGCCGGGAGCCTAATTCTGATCCTCTTCCCCTTCCAATCCTTTTTTAATACAGAAAGGATGGAAAGGGGATGGGGAGGGCATGGATAAAAAAGGAGATATCCTTTTTTCTGTATATCCAAGGTCAATATCAAATAAGGTTCTCATAAGGCAATCTACATTCGGCCTATTGATATAGCAATCTAAATAAAATAAAATTAGTTTGTGCCATTTATTGTCTGTTTGCAATAAAAATACCGCTGAATAAATTATTGTTTTATTTACTTAATTCCATGTTCACAGAGTTTATGTATATTTATTTTATTTCTTCATTTCTCTAGGAGGTACATTCGATATAATTTTTCCGATTTTTCATCTTCGAAACTAGGATTAAATTTTACTTCAATAATCTCTTTGAAACCTTCACTAGTTTTGGGCTCGAGATATTTATTCCTAAAAAAAAAACAAAAGACAAGTATTTAAAAATTATACTTTCACAATTTTTATCTTATAAAGCGAGCAATTCATGTACATATCTCTAAAACAGATCTATCGATTTGGATCCAATTTTGTATTTAGATACAGTTTTATATTTTAACCATAACCGTAGGAACACGGCTTTTAAAAAAATCTATATAGCGCCACCTTTTGTACTTGCATCGTTGTCTGTGGACTATAATCTACTAGTACCTAAAACTTTTGTGAGATGGCGCTATATTACATAATTCAAAAACTAAATATATTTTCCGAAAAAACACGATCTTACGGCGACAGAGATCACAACGCAGAGCAAAGCTCGATTGCCTCGGTTCCTTATTATGAACAGGAGAGATATTTTGTGAATTTTTTTTTTTATGAAATTAATAATTAATGCCTTACAATAAACTTACTTGTATGTGTGGAAAACAATATCATTGACGGGCACATGATTGGTCTTCATAAGCTCCCTAAACTTATTGTTATGCTGCGCGTGCGCTTTGCTGGTCGCCACCTTGGCGCAGCGGCAGTCCACCCTCATCTCCTTGGCGAGTGATGTCCAACGCGCTCGGGAATCAATGTCTGGATTGGTGCTGTCCACAATAACACTTTTGCCTTGCTGTAATGTATACATTTTGTATGTATGAACTTATTTTTAACATTATTTTGAAAATCAACTATAATTTACTTATCAGTGCAAACTTACAATTAAAATATCTCATTTCGTAGGTTCGAAATATTCATTGATTTGTGTTATTATTGTGATATATTTATTTAATTAAAATAAATTGTTATTTTGTTGCGAGGTATTAAATTTATTAATATACAAAATTCCACTGATAACGATAACTGATGTTGAACATTGTTAAATAGAAAGAACTTAACATAATATAATATTAACTATATTAATGATGACTAAATTTGTTCACTACAAGAATATTGAATAGAATAAAGTGTAATTAATATACCTGCAACAGCCTGGTTGCTTCAGCGGCACATTTCTGCCATGATCCAAGAGTATCTCTGCATACGGCTACATATTTATATGACGACTTCTTTTCTATTTGTTTTGCAAGAAAAGACTTGCCGCTACCTGGATATCCTACTAATACAAGAATCTGTAAAAAGTTTCGCAACTAAACAATATCACAAGAAATAAATTACATATTTACAGTTTTACTTATCAAATATGTATAATATGGTTTTTAAATACTTTTATATTCTAAACTAGCTGACCCTACAAACTTTGTTCCGCCTTAGAATTAATTTATGTTGTGTTACCTTATTTGCTGTATGGGTTACACCCGAGTTGATGCCATCATTGAAATACATTGAAAAGCACCTTCATTGAAGCACATTGAGCACAGTGGACGAAGCGAGGGGTGCGGCTTGTAATGGACGCATCAAGCGAGCCCCATCATTGGTGTGAGACCCGCGCTTCAATTTATTTTCGCACGAGTTTATTTTACTATTACTCCTAAGATATTCATTTACATTATATGGTGTAAATGATTATCATAGGGTGCATGAAATGTATAAGGTAACTAATGTATTTAATTTGATTAGGCTTAATATTTAATATAAAATATAGTACCTGACTATTTTTTTAGAAATTAGAATGGGTACCGTAAGCTATCCTTAAAGATAGGTATGTATATATTTATGCCATCGCGACTTTTTGTAAATCTTTTTAAGGTATACAATTCTGTAGAACATTTTTCTTTATCTATCTCAATATATATATGTGAAGTAACGTTTAGCCAGCGTTTGGAATGTAAGTACACATATGACATCACTTTACTATTCTTTGAAATATTTCGACTGTTCTCTACTATAATATGCATGTTTTAAACATATGAACCTTCCTCTTGAATCACTTTGTCTATTGATGAAAACTGCATTAAAATCCATTGCATAGTTTGAAAGATCTAAGCATATATAGACAGCGGGAAGTAACTTTGTTTTATACTATGTAAAGATTTATTTTTGGAGAATTTTATTGTTTATATTAGTTAATAAATTTTCCAATGTTCTATTCATAAAGACTTTGAGTTGTATAGAACATTTTTATAAACAAAGGTGGCAAACAAGCAAACAGTTCATCCTATATAAGACTAGATATTTTCGAATAATGATTAGCATTATGTCACAGAAATTTGAGGTACCAATAAGATTCTGCATTGTTGTCAAAGCATTTACCATCTATGTCTTCTAAGACATCTCTAGATGGTGTTCTAAAAATTATTTTGTTTTGTAGAAATTCGTGTTTTTATGGAAAAGACTATATAACTATACATAGATGAATTATAAATAAAAACCGTACTGAAATACAAAATTTCATCCTAATTGTAGAGCAGTTTCCAAGATAGCCTAAATATATATACACACACACATGATAAGATGTAGGGTGACTACTTGGTGCAACAACCTGAGCAAATGTCTGTGTGCAGTAATTATATGGGAAGTAGAAAGACTCCAAAAATACATATGCCGAGAAATAATAACAAAAAGTATAATAATCTTACCTCTTTATCATTTCTTAAAAGATTATTATTAAAAGGCTCCATAACAACCTCATTGGGAATAAACTCTGGCTTGGCCATAGATACATTTGCAATTGAATGTCCAAGAAAGAATTGTTCTGGTGTATAAAATTTAAGTCCGAGGTTTTCAGCTAATAACTTATCAGCCATTGAGTGATCCTTCTTTTTCCCTGGTGCCCAATTTGCCACCCTACCGGCTGCATCGCCGCAATAGAAGCAGGCATCCATGTCAACTGACAATCCATCATTTTTCTGCAATACAAGATAAAATAAAAATAGCAGCATGCAATAGCATTACACAATAGTCATAATAATGGTTTACACTTTTCATATTACTGTAGACACAAATAATAGTTTTAAATTTGATAAATAATTAACATTAACTAAAAATGGATACTAGTGCTATAGTTAAGTTATGGGTAACTCCATGGCTACATAGAGACCTTACCTGAGATGACCTGTAAATTAATAAAAGATTAAACAAACCTGTTCAATGAGAGTTTGCCACATTCCTGGTGTAGGTTTTCTATAAAAACTTTTTCCTGTAGCAATAAAAACTTGAATGGGAATATTTATTTTGAATACTAACTTCTCAATTTTCTTCTTGAAATCTTCTATCTTTACTCTGCCTTTCCCTATAGGAGCTTGGTTACTTAATATAACAATTTTATAACCATTATCTAACTGTTCTTTTAACTTTGTTGGAACAACAGGAAAAGCTAGCTGCCAATCATTTGTATCAACAGGGTGCACTTTGCCAGATTTTGTTTTGATCAATGTTCCATCCATATCAAATGCAGCTATTTTTTTACTAGACTTTACGCCTTTTGATGTATATACATACAATTCCCCCTCATCAAATGATTCCCATAAATCTTCCATGGCTTCTTTTATATTTAAAACACTGTCTTGGTCAAGAGTTATATTACACTTTTTCTTTTTAAGTGTAATTTCCTCATCTTCTATTTTTCTTTTGTTCCTTTTAATTGGACTAAAATTATCAGGCGGAGGTTCAAATTCTATTAGATGGATGTAATTATTTAATAAAATTTCAATTCTACTTTCATGTCCAACTTTATACAAACAATTATGTTTTAAGGAAAATCCATCTAATCCTGATGGATTTATTCCTAATTGTTTAAGTTCAACAATACACTCATCGCAATTAGCTTTGAGGCTTACTGTAAAGAGAAATTAGATTTTTTTATAAACTGTTTGAAAATGAGCAAGAAATATACATAAAATATTTGACCCACGTTGTTGACGAGAGCAAGATTGGTCTTTTATTTTTGTAATTTTACTACGACCTACAAGTATTTCCACGTTATGCGGTAAATTAATAGGCGCATGCGAATCAAGCAAACATCTAAGAAAACACAAACGAGGCATTATAAAATATTCATCACTTATAAAAATGCAAACGAAAATCTATTGAGATGAACTGTGTGAACGAAAATTTAGGAATTGGAAATATTCCGTCTCATTTAAGTAGTATTATGAATCGCAGTTATATAAAATTGCCAAAACCAATTAATGGAAAAAAATATCAATAGTTTTGAAGTTGTCAAATAGACAAATTAACAATGATTGCCAATGTCATTCTACTTTTTACTTCGGCAACAAGACTTATTTGCATATAAAAAAATGAAGATGATGAATATAAAGTCTAAGATTTGCTTTTGTCAGTAACTAGTCTTCTAATATATTTTAGATGTTTAAAGAAAATTCACGCATTAAAAGCAACATCATAATGTAAACAAATTTTTATATTCAAAATGGAGGCGTATTTGAATGTTCAGTGCGAAAATCAATTGAAACTTTATTTTTATAATTTACTTTTGTTAAGGTATCGAAAATCAAAATACTCATTAAACTCATACAAATAAATACCGGTAGCAATCATAAATTATTACAACTAATTATAATTATTACACTAATCGATATTGATAATAGCAACGTTAAGACCTCATTAGCACGAGCATTTTTTCAACGGGCGTTAAAAAAACGTTTAAAAGTACACAAATGGATCCTGTATCTTGTACTTGGTGGTGGGCGATCAACCACGGCAACTTTTTGTAGCGATTCGTACGCTCGTTTCGGGCGTGCGGTTTCATGCGGCTGCATTGCGTTTTTCGCGGTGCTAATTATCTTAGTTTAGCACCGCACTAGTACCTCTTAGAATTTCGGATGATCTTATGTGGCTGGTGTTTGTATTCAAAAATAACCACTGGTGGATTAGTAACCGAGTTATACCTAAAGTTTTTGATACATATAAATGCCCTAATGAATTGAATAGATTTTCATTTAATTAAGAAAATGGCCTTGGACGAACCGTTCCGACTACAACTGGCTAAGCTTCGGCCACTTTCATTTTCAATAAGTTCTTCGTAATTTTTATATTGTTTTTATTTACTGACACATGGTTTGTGTTATACTATTGTGAAAAATTATTTGAAAAATAAAACTTTTTTACTAATCTAAGCAAATATTTTTATTTATAACAAGCATCCATGTATTTATTCACACGAAGGCGGTTTTAAAGCGCATCAGCTTTTTTATCGGGTACTGTTGGGATTTCCGACGTTGATCGTTGAACGACGTCGAACTGAACGTACGGAACTCGGTGTTTCTGTTCTTCTTCTTCTCTATCGTTAGAGTCTTGACATCAAGTCAAATAATTATAGTGGCCTGCTTCACTAGGCACCTCCAGTCCTCTTTAACTGCTATCTATTTCGCACATTCGTGCAGGGTGATGCTGTGGTTCTTACATATTTTCTGAAGCTTGTCCATCGCTGTCCTAGTTATCGCCATTCGTCGTTTCATCTCGTCTATACAGCCTCCCTTGTTCGATATCAACGCTCATATATAAATATATGATTGAACCAAGGAACAGTTCGCGATTTATGTGACCTCTGGTGAGTTGTTGTTCATACGGTCCACAATCATTATTTTGGTCTTTTTACAGTTGATCTTATGGCCTAACTCGACGCTGACGCTCTCCATTTTTTGAATAAGTTCTTCCACATGACGAGCACTAGTTGAGAAAAGATTAATGGTGAGATTATACCCTTGGCAAACCTTTCTGTTTAACGGGAATTAAAAAACCGGCATTTCAGTCACATTCGGAAATAGTTAAAAATCCAATCAGGATATAGCCTAAAATCTTCGTAAAGCGACACAAATAGTTCTTTTAAATATCGTGGATCATTGAGGTGAACCCAGTATGATTTTATTTTCCTTTTCCGCCTTGTCCTAACACAAATGGCGTTTGATAATAATTATGGATTTGAATTCATAATTTACTATACGTGTACACCGCAGAAAGTACGACTCACAATGATTTTAACCGTTCATATGAATACAAATATTGGAAACGGTAAAATAGTGTTATAACGTCGGGTTTTAACCCGTGAGTCCGGGCCACAGATTAATACTATGCTGTTATACAATCTAAATCTAAAAATGTTGGTCTGGGCCTAATTGTCAAGAATGAAGTATAAATGTGAAATGAAACACAGTTGACAATTTCATTCTGTCGCCGTGTTCTGTGCTGTGTTTTGCACAACTATTAAATAAGAATTTAACAATATTATAAAAAGTTTGTATTGCATAAATGAGAAATGTGTTACAAACAATATATGTAACTTTATATGCCTTAAGAGATTATTGTTTCGGAAGAAGTAGACACCTAAAAAGTGAAAATTAAGGTGCAAACGAAAACTAATGTTCAACACGAAATAATTAACTGACGTGTATTATTGGGGTTGGCGTAGAATCTTTACAATATTTCTTAAATATTTACAGGCGCTGTATACTTTAATAATGTCACTAACCAAACGTAAACGTTCTGTTGAAAAAGAAGATTTAATTGAGAATGGCGACATACATTTTAACGGTGGACATAGTAATATTAAAGGCGATGAAATCAATATCGCTGTATTATTATTTCTTTATACACTTCAAGGAATTCCCTTGGGATTGGCTGGCGCTATTCCTATGTTACTTCAAAATAGAGGCATCACATATACACAACAAGTA
>DWTW01002409.1:0-11060 GCA_018246275.1 Papilio slateri
CGCCCCCCTTGTCCTTTTATCGCCAAGATATTGATACATAATATATTCCCGCGGCTTCTCTCGCGCTGATATCTTTGTTTTTTTCTTTTAAATTCAAAATAAATATTTTTTTTTTGAATTGTAAATAAGGTATGTATTAATTGTTGTAAGTAAGGTGATATTACTATAATTCCATGAATATCATTGTCACTTACATTTGTCAAGAATGTATCGAGAAGATATATCATCTAACATTCGCAAAAAATCACTGAGGCCTGTGTGTCACATGTGATAGTCACCATGCTGGCTAGTATAAGTTTTATATGGCGCTCCAGTGTAATCTAACTATATATGCATACCCCAATTGTGTTAACTAGAGCGTTAAAAAAATGGTTTATTTTTTCACGATATAATATTAACTCAAATATTACTGCACTTTATCATCTTACCACTTTTTTCTGTAAAGTTTCTCTTTTTTGATAACCCAGTTAAGGATTGCGGTCAAGAGAGCTTATTAAGTCCTAATGATTGCGACCTCCAGTAGGATTATCTGTGTTATGACTAAGCTACTTAATTATTTCATTTTACAAATTTTAATATGTGGTATACATAATTTTAGTTTATTTGCCTACAGCCCTGCTTGCCGACTTGCTCAACTATTCCAAAGTGATTTATTGTGACGGAAAAATTGAATTATTATCCTTATATGCCCAATTCAAATAAACAACTGGATTATGTATGAGTGTTTTAAACTCTACGTCAAGCTGTTTAACCGTTCTTAAAATACGATCAAACAAGAATTCGAGTGAGCCGTAACATTTTTGTTTATAAAGATATTCAAGTTTTTAAATAACATTCGGTGTTTTTTTGTTCTAAATTTATTAGGGTGTTTAATTTGTATTAGTTTTATTCAATTCGTATTATGCATATCGTATAAGTATATTAAAGACATTTCTTTTGTTCTAAATTTATTAGGGTGTTTAATTTGTATTACTTTTATTCAATTCGTATTATGCATATCGTATAAGTATATTAAAGACATTTTTTTTGTTCTAAATTTATTAGGGTGTTTAATTTATATTAGTTTTATTCTATAAGTATAAGTATATTAAAGACATAAGTATAAGTATATTAAACATATAAGTCTATAACCGAAATAGAGTTAGCCATATACATACATAACAATTTGATGATTTTATTAGACCTGAACTGACGTAATTGTCAAGTTCGTAAATCGAACACAAAAAAGTATTGTGAAAGTGGGTATGATTTACATACGATTCACAATTTAATTATTACTGAGGTTTACTTATTTGATAGAATGACTGTTAAATGTCGACCGAATTCAAAACTGCACAGGGACGAGTTTGAAAAAAAAACAGTAAATATTTGTCTAGTTCACAATGTTTGTTTTCGTATCTGGGTGCGTTGTGTTTGTTTCCATGTCCTTGATACTGCATACGAACCCTATTCTGAGCTTATTGCGCGTGCTTCACATAAGTTTAAACACGTATAGATACTATTAGTGACTTTGTATTGGTTCTAATATGGTGCGGTCTAGACCACATCATAATGTAGAATCATCGACAGACCTGCAACTAGTTGTTAAGCTAACGATTCCATAATAGACACTTGGTTGGAAATTTTTACGCCAATTACTGCAGGACTGCAATCGTATGTATGGCATCGTGCAGAAGTATTAGATATATGAATGTTTTAATTGCCAAGTAAATTAACACCGTTGTACAAAAATACTTTGGTACTTATAATATAGCATCCCCATTGCGGGTAACCTAGTGTATTCAATATGTTATATGATATATTTAAATAATACCCAAACATCATTTAATCAATATAAAATTTATAATGATGAAAGGCATCTTGTTTTATGGAGCTAATTTATATGAAGCATATGGATATTATTCTTAGTAACTGAGGCATAAAGGGTTAGTTAAAAATAGTTTTTTTCGTCAATAATGACTAGAAAAATTTGGGCGATGTGCGAAGAAATTAAAGTCTAGTAAACGTATGTAGTATGATTTGTTTTTTTTTTTTGAACAAGGCAAAGAATCAATATTTTAGGGATTATGAAATTATGAATAAGAAATACAACGACTACAAACATATGTCAAAGAGATTAGTGACTTAATACGGGAAATATTAAGAGTACTTGTTACAGTTGAGTACATATGCGTAATTGTATATATATAGAAGAGCGAAAGGGGTGCGCCAGGACCGTGAGATGTGTAAATCTGGGTCATTGGCGTGTTGAAGTACTTTTGTGTAACTAAAGTACACAAAAAGATAACTCAGGTAGCTCATCTTCTTTTTAATACTAATATTTGATGTATTGAAATTAAACTAATTTTACGGATTTTATCGCGTTTATTAAATGTTTTCGTTCCCGACGTTTGGCGTACTTCACTAGTACGCCAACAACTTTGACATTGGGATGTCAGACACCTTAGTCCCCGCGTGACCGTAAGTCCTGTAAATTACTTGAAACGCCGGGAACAAAAACGTTAAATAAACGCGATAACATCCGTAAAATTATTTTAATTTCAATCCCTACTATTCGCGTAATTATATGAAATCATAATAGTATTTGTTATCATAAAGACAATTTAAAATTATGCATACTATATACTAAAGCTTATTTTGGTAAACGTGACAAATGATCAATCGAGTGATCAATCGATCTCACCAACAAAGTAAAGATATTTTTTATATAATTTTTTATAGCCGTACATATTTCCAACAAACGTCTTGGGAGTGTTTTTTTCGGTAGTTGGTTTGTTCCTGTGAAGACGCAGACCTTACCATCGCACGCTTTATTTTCTAAGTTGCCTTAATGCACGATAACGTTTATTTATGAACGATAAATTCATGACCGTGGTTGTATTACAAATCAACATCAATATAAATAATTCAACAGAAAATCTATCTTAAAAGTAAAGATTTTATCTTTAAAACATTTATGAGCTATTAATTGTAGATGATGTAACGACTCCGATTCACTTCACAATTCAAATAATTATCTCATTATAATCGTTAATTACTACTGATAAATGATCGTCGACGGTCGTCAATATATTTCTTTTTCGACATCAATTCAATCCTTAAAATTGATTATTAAGTCATTTTTATGTATAATCACAGAAAATTATTTAATTTATATGTTACTGTGTCTTACAGTATATATGAATGCAGAAGAAACGAGGGAAATGTGACAAGACTATACCATGCCCGATAGAAATTAGTGATTGTGCGTGAAGTTAAAGGTTTTGACTAAAGGTAAAGGTATTTTATTTTATAATAACATAAATAATTGCCAATCGATTTTAGTTATTTTTCGATAAAAGGTTAGAAATTTGATGGAATACAAACAAATGTATGATATAATATATAAATTATACAATGCCGTTGCTATTGAAGATAATAAGCGGGAGAAGCCGTGGGCAAAATTTGATTATATTTAACATGGTTTTGTTACATTTATCACGTGAATTCCATGAAATTTACAAACTTAATACTATACAAATTTTGATTTATCTGTTTCAATATTTAACCAATGAATTTCACCGCAATACGATCAATCAAGTCTCGACTGAATGAACACCACAAGCGATTCTCAGCTTTTATCCCTCGTTACTTAATATTTTCTGTAATATTATCAATATCACATACAAAGTATTAAATCAATATGAAAATTTATTGATAATAAATCTATGTGGTAACGGAGTGGGCTCTCTCAATTCTGCTATTTTAATGGTGTCATAATGGCGCCTCACTGACAATTCTAAGTGCATATATGTATATTATATTAATATAAGAATACCAATTAAGTAATTGTGAAACCATAAAGAGGCCATGATGATACAATAGTGTTATTATAATTGGGCAGATCTAAAACAAACGTTTCGAGTTTTTGTATGAATTAAGTTTCGCCGATTTTTTTTCAAACCAAGACGTATAAAAATTCCAATACCCATACTTCAGAGACAACTACGGTGTTTTAGAACTCCTCGAAGATTATCGTAGAAGATTATACAAACACGCTTTCGTCTATTCTTGTCCGCCGTCTCTCGCCTGAGTGTTCGCCTACTTTGTTACAATATCATTATTTAGAATCGAAGGCGGCCTAAAGATCAACTTATCTTTGTTACGTCCTCAAAAATCTTCAATTTTATTTATAAAATTATCTTACATTAATTATTTTAGAACATAATATGTAGTTCATTCAGTATTACAACGCCATTACTGCAACGATTATTAGTTGTAAAAGAACTACAGTGCAGTGAATTATTATTATACAATAATTAAAAGAACGCTGCGCAATAAAAGCTTCCAGCATATATTGATTAAGGTAATAATTTCTAGGTACAACTTTTGGACGATTCCATTTTTTTGACATTTATTGTCTATATAATTCCAGTCGATAAACACAACTAAAGAATACAGAAACACCCTACAGAATACTGGTTATTAGGTCGAGGTGTTCATATCTAATCTTTGACGTTTTATTATTTTTAAAATAACGACTAAATAATATTGTTAGAAGGTAAAAACTGAATAGCTGTTATTTAGTTATATGTATACAGTATGAGTGTGTATACAATAAACGTCTATAACAGGTTTTTGCTTGTGAAGTCTTACGGAAAATGATCACAGAAACAAGTTTAATTGGATTTGCTTAATTCTTTGCTCATTCATTCTAATTTCATAATTTGTTCAGTATTAAGTTTATAACAAATAAAAATTATCCATTAAATAAAAAAATTATAATTCTTAAGCCTTAATTCATATAAACAGGAGCTCAGCGAGTGAGTGAATATAAAAATTTTAATATACATTTAATACAATGATAAGAACTCATCTAATAGCACCATTTAAATGTCACAATTGGGGGCCGAATCATTTTCATATAGCATTTGATTAGCTTAAGCTTTAACCAGGTCTCCAAAAGTACAGCTTTATTTGTTCAGCTTAATAAAATCAGAAAGCAAGGTCCTTGCCCTTCTAGCAAACCTATTTATGCTACTACTATAAAAATCATGTTTCTACTGCTGTACAAGTTTAAGCTGGTTAATCAGATTAATTATATTTTTATATAAGGTTGTATCAAAAGCAATTTTATTCTTGTTCCATAGTTTTAAGTTCAATTTAAAACGTATACATTTTGTTTTCATTCTATATGTTATAATTTCCAGACATCGGTTTTAATAAATATTCCATAACACTAGAGTCGTCTAGAATATAATGAAACGTTGATGCATAGTTTTTGGACCCATATTACACTAGAACCTACCATGGATCGTAGTAGAACATGGTAGATTTACTTTTGGTAAAGTAGTTTAGTTTAATTACCTTTTAGGTAAAGACAACCACCCTTCACTGAGGATGCATGCTTCGAGTATTCGAGTATATCGAGATAAATATACTTGTCAAAATTTGAGGGACTGAAATCTCAAAATGAGAGATAAATTTCTATCATAAATTGTACTAGTACAGTCAACATAAACTTATTTCAATACCAAATAGGCATGAAACTAAAAAAAAAAACACTAATTGCTTCTATTTCCTAACTGAAACAAATGTCTAAAACTAACGTTCTATTGCCACGTAGAAATCCATTTACTTATCTCTCGCAAACTTTTAAAAAGAGATATATTGCGACTACTGTGTATACGACAGGGATGATTTATTTATTTTTTCCTCTAGACAGCTATCTCTGGAGTTCATCTATAGCTCCCTGTCATATTTGACATCCCTTGAGGCAGCTCAGTACACTCGACTTATATTGACAAATAAGCTCTTCTTAGTAAATAAAATATTGTACGAAGATGGATGATATATCTGTATTTTATTTTTCGACCAAATGTAAAATATTACGTAAATGTGGTTTAAGGGTTGACAGAGATTATGGATTTTAATATTTTCAACGAAAATCTTCTTTTGCCTTTATTGATTAATTTTTTTTAATTGAATTTGAAGATTTATTGAATTACAACATACGAAATTCAAATCAAAAATTCAAATATTAGGGCGATGTTTTTGTTAGGGGCTCAAAAGCATATATTTTATACATTATTACCTTACAATTCTCTTCTTTATAATTCTCTGTATTAAATTTAGTCCACGCATGCTTTTTTAATTTAGATATTCCAACTATCATCGTCTTGCACAAAAGAGAGCTCTCATACTCTTCTATCATCTCCTATTATCGCTACCCTTCCATACATGTACGATCCTATCTTCTCCTACATTAATCTGTGAGTTCTCCCATTTACCGTATCTCCTTATGGGGACCTCTTCGATCTCTTTTGCTTCTCAGCAGTATTCCCCGTTTTCCCTTCCCATCCTCTATTCCCAAACGTTTCTTTGTACCTCATATCCAAATTGTTTCTCATTTTGATGTTTAAGTGCAGGGTGGAATATTTAAAAACAACATTTCTATTTAGAAGACATATAGATTACAGCCAGTACCGGGAAAAAATCACATCAATATCGTTTAAATATTTCTCAAACAAACGCCCGTCTTCAAGGAGAATCATGTTGGTTATAACTTAATTAACACTTAATATCAATGCTGTTGATGGAAATAAAATTTGGATTGCTATTGTGGGACATTAATACCGATAGTATTGAAAAATTCCAGCATGTTGCATTAGTTACATGCCATTGAGCTATGCAAACAGCTCTGCTTGTCTTCGATATAGAATTCCGCCGATATAGTGTGCCGATACTAAGAAAACTTACGGAGGCGAAACAAAATATTGCTACATAGTATATTGTTTTCGTAATATCAATGCTTTTAACCTCTGTATTCTTCTGATACACATAGATTTATCGTTATTACACACTCAGTAAATTCATGAGCCTGTTATAATTTGAACTGCTTTAACATGTTTACCTCAAACCGTATCGTCATATACTTGTCTTTTTTTCAAATATATTTTATAATTTCGTTCTCAATCTAATCATTTCAAAATTTTATCTGGTATATAGCCGTATCGGAAGTGGTTAGAATTATATACGATATTAATCATCTGAATTCACAACAGAACTCAATTTACTGGATTCAAAGATGATTATTTTTAGGTTGATAGATTAACGTATAATCTATCGAAAAACTTATTAATCTACTAAGTAATCTACTCCAAAGTCTCAGATGGAGGAACGGGCTGGCAAATCATCCGGATTCAATGTCGGAAGATTCTGTGTTTCTTTACAATTTTTTTTTGGATAATTGATTGTTACATAATATTTTTATTTTTTTATTACAACAAATTTAGACACTTTGATATTAATAATGTGTAAAAACGTATTTAAAGAAATCCTGATGCTAGTGAAATAGAGGAGTATTAAGTAATGAAAAAGGATTTTTAAATTAAAACAATTGAGCAAAGTATAATATGATTGTGTGATTTGGGGCTCTAACAGGAATGAATAGGGAGTGACAGCGTCGCTAGAAGATACCAAAGATAAAATTTTATTGACAAGATCGATGACTTACGAGTGATTAAAAATCCATATAACTGGCAAATATGTAAAAAATTGAATGCAGTTAGTATATTAATCAACGTCGGCGTTATCTACCATTAAACGCAAGGCAATATTTTATAGACTAGAGAGCTGCAGAATGGAATTGCTTGAAAATTACTTGGCTTAATGGATGCCTAGTTGCGATTATAGCTCTTTTTACTCAGGCCGTTCATTCTCACAAAGTCATGCTGATAATAAAACAAAAAATAATACATCTTTGTGATTTAATCATTAACTTTGAAGTTCGCAAATTATTTTTCAACACATTTGGTGACTAAATAAATAAATATGTTTTCAATATCCTTAATTTTTATTCGGAAATAAAATAAAATAATCTGCCCACAACTTTAGAATAATGTGGTAATACAAGTAGTAAAAGTCTTAGTTTTCTCGAAAATTTGATGAGCTTTAGTTTGATTTTCGAAATCTATCACTTTTATTTTATTTACTTCTTTTAGTCAATAAGGCAAATTTTCTGACAATATAACTTAATTATTTTAAATTGAATCTAATATGTTGCAAAATTGAATGACAGTGTTGGCAGAGGACGTCTCAGGAGAACGTACATCGATCAGATTAGTGACACACTAATAAAAGGCGATATAAGGAGTTTAATGTAGACTATCGTGCCCATTTGTTAGTTTTTTTTTCTACGGGTAAGGTAAGGTAATCAATATATGTATATAAAATAAAGCCGTGTTAGTTACACCATTTATAACTCAAGAATGGCTGCACAGAATTTCAAGGAGCCGTTCTGAAGCGCCAGTTTCAAGGAATGTAAATACCATGGTCCACATAAAGGAGTATTTATTATACCTCGCTATCCTTCAAAAGAGTCATCAAAGTCGGAACATGTTGCTAGTATTAGTACAAGGCTAGTTCACCTTCCTCGGTTTTTCGTCCAGGCCACTACATGCATATTGCCGCTGCCTTTTATAATTGATTTCACCTTAATATTATTAAAGTTTCGTGAGACATTATTAACTATTTATAAAATAACTTAACTCACGTTTTCTCCGCCTCACATTCTTAAAACAACACTCTCTCGCGCAACCGCAAACTAATTCCACTCACCCTGAAGAAGGACCTCCGATAGGTCCGAAACTTGTCGGTACCAACACCGAATTAAGAAAACGTAAGTTAATCCGTTTATTTTATAAATAGTTGATTTCACCTTAATTTCTAAGTAGCAAGTAAAGTTAGGATTAGCTCGCCTTTGGTAGTCTTTGGTAATCAGGGCTTAGCGAAAAGCTGTAATCAGGTTTGCTATAAAGCACTTCTGCAGAAGCTGTTCCCCGTAGGTTTCCTGAGACATTATGCAATTGGATCACTAGCTTCCTTGCGGATCGCAGCATTAAGGCTTGTAGATTACCGACAATGTAAGCTTGTACTCAAAATCTATAAAGGTTGGTTTACCAAAGCGGTGTGTATTGTCATCCATCTTTCTTCTGTATAACAATTTGTGTCAATTTTGTACCATCCATTGATTTTTTTGAGTTGTACACAGGCTATAGTTGTATTTTTCTGTCAATTGTCGTGATAAATGATTTCAAAAGTCCATATTCACCATCTTGAAAGTTGGAATTCCAAAGCCACATTGTGAAACTTTCTGCCTTGCATTCTTATGGAATAATCTGTCTTCAGCGGTATTTCCTAATCTATACGACTTAAGGTCGTTTTCTGATGTAAATGTTCACGAGCAACGATGGTCACTTAAAATCAGGTAACCTATAAAGAGTCTTTTTAGGCAATATATAATTCACATATTCCGTGGTGTCTCTTTCAGTCTAGTCTTCATGCCATGCAGCATTAAGATTTGCAGAGAGAACGCGTTCTCGAATTCTGGATATATATGATCCTACGGCAATTAACTAATGTTATCGCCATTAGGTTTACATTCACAGCATTGCTGGAACCCGCCAGTTAAGACCAGTTCCAAATTTAGGCTTTGAAGAAGCGTCGATATCTTCACGGTATATCTTTACGCAGCCAATAGAACAGTCTATTAGCAATTCCTATCAGGATAGAGTGACAGACTTTTTTAAATTGTTGCCGCTTAAAATGAATCCAAATCATTAAATAGAAAAATGAAAGAAATCATTTTTCTATTTGTCATTAGACATTTAACTTTAATTGTGTCAGCGCATGAACAAAACTTAAAGAAGTTACGTTTTCCGTTAGCAAGAAGAGACCGTAGTCTAAAGTCACTTATAAAGTGTTTAGAGATGTGTTGAGACTTTGAATGTAGCACTTCATTCTAACGTAATCCCACGGGTCCTTTGTTTTTGAATTTATTGTTGGATTGCGAAAAAAGAGTATTTTAGACATATGTGTAGTATTTTTAAACAGAATCTCGTTGATTTTCAACCAATAAGCAGAATTGTTGAAATAACCTTTTAACTAAGGAACAATTGAAATTTATTTAATCAGAATATAAAATAAGAAATATATATTTCCATAATTATTTTTTACATTTTACAATTTTTGATAATGTCAAAGTAATAGGTATTATATAATATCGATCAGATTACATGGCTAATTAATTTTAATTGTAGTCTATAAAGTATTATAACAATAAAGAATAATTGATAAAATTATAATAATACTTAAGTACCGCACAGCAGAACGGAGCTGAAATGACAAAAGCTGATCTCATTAGGTCCAAACTGAGAAGAGTCGCACAGCGTAGTTATCGAGATAGGAGTGAAATAGGAATGAGCGTCATCAAACCAGTATAAAAAATGACTGACAGCCAATGACTAATTGATGAACAAAGATGCTGATCGTTCTTACGTCGCTGTGCACATGACAGTGTGGTATTACTGGTTTATTTGATCGTCCTCTTATAAAATACGAAACGTGTGCACAATCACAAAAACTCTTGCGCAATCTTTTTCCCAACCTTAGATGAGATGCCCTCCCTCACTTCTGTACTGATTGCGTTTTTAGGACGTAAACCTAATTCTTAATTGTACCCCTATTATTGTATTGTCACTTGACTGTACAATTCTATATATTACAGTACAGAGCTGTACAGTAAATATCGAAGTTATTCAGAACAGCACCTTCAAATTGTTGTTTTGTTGCTAACTTTGTTGTTACTACTTATCCAAATATGCCCTTTATTGATGGGCCTCGTCTATGCTTTATTTATAATAATGTGCTGTGAAAGAGAACTGAACCCTAATCGATTATTGTGTACACAGATGCTGATAAATTAATATGTTGGTTATCCATTATGTTGGTTTGTAGATCAGTATCAACTTTGTAAAGTGAAATTGTCGCGCACAGCTCGATGGTTCACCAGTGCTATATGTTGTCATTAGGTATTCATGCATTGTCTAAATAACAATAAAAACTTTCAAAAAATATGTTTCTAAGAAAAAAATATTGTTGTCACTCTTTATTTCCTTTATTACTTTATTTTATTTATCCAACAGTGTTAGAGCCTGCAACAACAACATCTGTTGCACGAATGGGCCGGCTCGACCGATGAAATACCACGACCTCACAGAAGACAGGCGTGAAGTAGAAGT
>DWTW01002410.1:0-11059 GCA_018246275.1 Papilio slateri
TAATCATATAATTATTCTATCTGTAAGCTCGTAAATTTCTTTGAAATGTAGAGTTTATCAGAATATTTAAATTCAGCATTGTCCAAAATTTATCGAAGAAACAGTGAGAAGCAAGCGTCTAGGTCGCTGGACAGTGATCACCGGATATACAGAATTGTTTGGACCATGTTATAGGTAAATCAGTGGATATTAAAAATTGTAATAAACAAATATGCTAGTGCCTTAATAGCTAATTAAGGTTGCAAACAACAGATATGTGTAAAGCTTTTGATCAGTAAGAAGTAATACCTCAAAGACGGCACGAACTATATAAATTTTTTAACTCTACAACACCAACAGTGCAACCAACATAATGAAACTGATAATACGTAATTCTAACGTGGGTAGTTTGTTTAAAAATAAATTACTAATAAAGCAATCGGAGTGCGTATAAACTCTATTAAAAGTTACGACATCTTGATGTAGTGTTATTAGTTGTCGTCATTGTGTTAGCGGTGATAAATCTTGTGCGTCAATATGGCGGCGCTAGAAGCGACACCTAGCGGCGACCGCGGCACTAGTATAATCAAAATTTTAACTACCCACATACGGCGTGGCGGTAAATATTTGTAAATTACCAACGATGGTTAAATAACAACTCTAGGTAATTAAATAAATACGACGCTAAAATTTATATGTTTTCTATAGTAGACGGAGGCAAACGAGCAAACGGGTCATCTGGATATTATGTGACCACATCTATCCAACAACATCCACAGCTAAAAAAATAGAAGGGGAAAGGGATGAGATATGCAGCAGATCAATGATCAGACGAAACGCGAAAACCAAAATATGTATACAATCCTGTAATAATAAAGTAGCCCGAGCCGAGGCTCCCGTTGAAGCCCTCGAGCTTAGTTACTGTTATCTAGGTTTAGGCTATGCGCAGGTGCAGCTGTAGATGCCTCTTCAAGGCAAACAGTAGCAAGTCAGTCACATTAACAAAAAATATAACGGTTTTTCGCTAGGAAACGCATAATATTTTCGTATAATCATAATATTTCATATAATCGCATAGAATCGTTAAATAATTTACCCTTCTTCATTTAACACTAATAAATTTTATATCTGTGACGTAATTATCAATTTGTATGAGAGAATATTCTCAGACCTTCGAGCGTTCGACCTAGACTTGCGCCAATTCATCAGGATGTTATATTATGACTGGAAATCCATTACACGCTTGTAATTCACTGTGATGAATCATTGTTCCGTGCGATTATTGTTTCGCCCTGATTTGAGAAGTTTATTTTAAAATAATTTCATTTAATTAGTCGAACATCATAACATTTTATAAACAAGACAACCAAACATAAATTCAATGTTTTAAAAACAATTATGGACGTATAGGCTGATAGATCTTAGAAAAATGTGATTAAATAGATACGCTGTGAATATATAAATTTACGGAAATGTTTATGTATGTGTGGGAAAAAAGATAATTCTCAAGAAGCGACTTCGAGACATATATTTAAAAGAAGTTCACTATGTTAAGATTATGAGCTGAAAATATATTTTATTGTAACTACTATATGTATACGTATAAGGGTTAATTTCGTGCGAAAATAGTTTTGTTAGTGGAAACGTGAAATAGCTTTATGCGTCTGTTGTTAGTGGCGAAGGCTTTTAGTTGTAGAAATATACAAGATATTTAATATGTTATACTCGTATGCAATCTAGCGATTTAATAAAATTTAAAAAGTTATGTTACACAATTAATAAAAGTTAAACTAAAAAGTTACCTAGATGTAAAAGATGTAATATGCAGATGAAGTGCTAAGATTAACATCGGCGTAAATTTGCGTTATGAAAGTAGCGAAAACAAAGGCAAAAGACCTTAAAAAAGATACCGGCCGCAAACAATCCTAAAAAAATAAGTTTTATAACTACACGATTTCTATAAAAATGATTTCTAATCGATTTTTAACAAAAGTTACGGTAGCAGTTGGATCTCACCGATGAAAAATAATAACGTTAGTACATAAATCATAATATTAAAATAATTATACAGAGTCGACATCCGATGTCCGATGCCGAGCAATTAAATAAGATAGCAATATCGATTTCAATTGTCGAAAGTATCAGTTCAATATTGTACGGTCAAGCGATGGTGGCCACATTGAAGCCAAAAATTAAAGACTGTTTCTTCCAAGCAGAAGTCTAAAAGGAATAAAAAAGTATGGAATCATAATTGCAACATTTTATTGAATATACAACGGTATAGGTAATTAAGTTGTTTGAGTCCAGATAAAGTATTGGAGCTGTAGTTAGTTACGGTCCGAGAGCATGTTCCAACATTTTTATTGTAGAAGGCAAACAAGAAGCTCACCTAATATTGCCCTAATCTTCTTTTACCTAATCTTCTTCAGTCATCAACATCGTTCTTCCATTAATTTGGCTAGACTTTTCGTAGGCAAGAGGGAGTAGGTAGTTTTCGTAGCAAACTTCCCTCCCACCTTCTGTGACAAACACAGTAGAAGATTACCTGTGCCTCGAGCACGAACGACTTGCGAAAAAGTATTCGTATCGACTTCGACAAAAATTTGTATGAGATTTGTGCGTGCGTAAATGTAACTAAATTTGGGAGCACGAATGAATATGTTTACATTCGTATCGACACGTCGACGTGCTTGAGACTTTATAAACAAAATAGCGAGCACGAACGGTGCGTAACGTAAGTTTCGAAGGCCGTTCGTAAATTTGTCGCCGAGAAATGTTTCGAATCGTATTAAATTGCTTTAAAAATTATTTTATAGAAGTATTAAGTGTTTTTGAGGATGTGTTAAAATGCAAAGACCACCGCTTCAACAACGTAGTGCTTTGTTTTATTTTCTTGCTGCAAGTTTATTTGAAAATGAGGGAATTAAAGAAAGAGAAAAAATCTTGTTTTATTGAATAAATAAAATTAAACTATGCATTTGCCAAATTTTATAGAGCTGGCGAATATTAATATTGTATTGGTAGGACTCTTTTGCAGAGTCCGCCTCGGGAGGTACCACACCTGTGCCAGTTATCCATCCGCCCAGCAGCAGAGACGCATTGTTTCGTTATGGGCAAGCGTGACATTTATACTAGCGACTATAAAATAAAAAATTAAATAATATAACTGTAGCTATCTATAATTATATTAAACTATATACTGATAAATTATTTTAATTTTTTAGAGATATTAGACGCGGAGCTAAACTTGAGAGGCAGAAAATCCTTAGGATATAAATGACACCGAATTTAAATATAGATATCGCTTAACACATTCCCTGCTCACCACTCGGATCCGAGTGGGACGGGGCCATAGTAGCGGTGCCTCCCACTCGGATCCGAAAAATGTTTTTTTTATTAAAACAATAATAATAACAATCCAATAATAATAATAACAATCGTTCGTACTCGAGGCACTGATGTGTTGTATTGTTTTGTTTGTCGCCATTTGCCGCGTTCGTTGCTGGAAAGCGAATTGTCCATAATAAAGTGTGTAAGTGAAGTCCATAAAAATGGAAACTGAAAATGGCAGGCTAGGAATATATCGGCAGTGCAAAAAGCACGCTTGACACAAATAATCGGATCTAAGAAACACTTAAGGTCCGGTAAATTCTCCGCTAATTTCACACAAAAAATGGCACAAAAAGAATGGCAGAATATTGCTGAAATTTTAAACGCATTGCCTGGATCAAAATAATCTTGGCAATCGCGGAGAAAGGTAATACATATCAAAACATACCATATAACCAAAAGTATATTTTGTTGAGTATATTTACTTTGTCCACTTCATGATCTGTGCACTACTCTATGGTAATATTAGTTATAGTTAGTCTATAAAGTAATGTATGATGATTGTATCTACGGCAACATGCTGTAACACTTCTGCTCTGCTAATAAAATGGTGCCCGTACTTTTGTGTATTAATTTACCAAAAGAAATCTAATACGCTTCCACTGCGCGACCGCCACTATCATGGAGTTTAGAAGCAATTAAGTTAATGAAGAAGTAATACAATTGTAATATTAAAAGGCAAAAGTTAAGAGGGAAAAAAAAGTACAAGGGAATTACTTGGTACTAAAATGGCGGACGACGCTTCAATAAAATCACTTCCAGAGTTTACTGGAACCACCTTCAGCATTTGGATATTTCGAATATCATGCATCCTAGAGGAGACGGAATGCAAAGAAGTTATTGAAGATGGCATAACAGAGGAAATATTTGTTGATTGGTAATCTCAGATTATACATACTCTTTTGATGTGAACTCTGATCTGTTTGGTTTATGTATTATGTTTGAATTACTTTACATTTGGCATGTCAGTTTTATTTGCTCAGATTGAATTGTGTCATATTTGTGGATTCCGTGAATATCGCTCGAAGAAGTAACTTGTCTAGTTATCTGACATAACTTTTGTATTTTATATAAATTTCATAATGATTAGGTTTCATCAAAAATAAATTCAAAGTATTTAAGTTAAAATAAATAGTTTTCTAATCAGTACTTAAGTGTCTTTGTGGTTTGAAAGTGATCCCATGAGCCACATCTACCATTCAAGAACCTCTGCTGATGACAAAACTAAAAGAATTAACAACGCCATAATGTTCATGATCTGTAGAGACAATCAACCTTTTTCATTAGTTGAAAATGAAGGTTTCAAGAATCTTCTGAAAGTAACTGCACCACAATATATGATTCCTTGCAGAACTTCTGTGACACGCTGGTTAGATGAAAAGTATGATGCATTATCAACAGTTATGAAAAATAAATTACGGTGTGTAGAATATCTCACCCTAACACGTGACATTTGGTCAGATCTACAAATGAGAAGTTATCTAGGTGTAACTGCTCATTTTGGCATCGGAATTAAATTGAATTTCGTAACTTTAGGCGTGTATCGCTTAGATGAAAAGCATACTTCCGAATACATTGCACAAATGCTCACTAAAACATGTGAAGAGTGGGGATTTAATACTGATAAAGTCAGAGCAGGAGTAACTGATAATGCTGCAAATATGGTGAAGGCTGTCGAAATTGCATTTGGAAAAAAAAAGAATATTGCTTTGAGCATACACTTAATTCAGTAGCTCAACATATTTTGGGAATGCCAGAATTAGAGCAAATATTAACGAAAGTAAAAATGTTACTTTTTTTAAACAAAGTTGTGTACCAAGTGACGAATTGCGTAAATCAGTTAAAGCTGACACAAAAGTGATTCAGGATGTCCCTGATGTTGGAGCAGCACGTACTATATGATTTAACGTTTCCTTGATTTACGAAATGCTGTAAGCGGAATTTTAATTCGTCATAAAACAGCACCGCGGATGTTTCTAAACTACAAAAACGCCAAAGTCATTCCATTAGTGCACTGCATGATATCAAAACTCAAAAACATAGTAATTGAAGAATCTTTAATCAAGGAACTACAAAAACGCATTCTTACCGAAATGAACAAACGAATGGGCGTCACTGAACAGGTTAGCTATTGCTACAATATTGGACCCGAGATTTAAAAAACTTCATTTTAAAGATTCTTTGGCTTGCGCAAATGCTGTCAGTAAAATTAAAGAGATGATTAAAAAAAATCAGCAAGATGAATCTACCGTGGAATCTGACTCAGACAATTCAGACAAAATTAGTTTGTCATCGGATCTCTGGAGTGCTCACCATAAACTGGTCCAGCGGAATCGGAAAAAAAATAAATCTAATGAAAAACTCATCTGGAGTTATCGCTTTATATGAGGGCTCCAGTCAGTAGATTTAACGAAACCCCGTTAGAAGTGTGGGCAGACTATAAAATACAGTTCCCAACGTTATACAATGTGACATTTAATTATTTAACTATGGTGGCTTGCTCAATTCCATCTGAACGACTTTTCTCAAAAGCCGCACAGGTTGCTACACAGCAGAGAAGCAGATTGCAAGTCAAAAGGGATCTCTTCCGGGACAACGTCGGGCAACCTGTCTCTGCCGTAGCGTGTCGTTGTTACGTCTAGCGGCGTAGCGGCCGGGACAGGGGGCTTGCTTTAATTGGCCGAACCAAGACAAGGATCAGTCACTAAAAACCCGACAGCGAAGTCGTTAAAACCCGTGGATACCGGCGGACCTCCACGGCATTACGCCGAGGTCGGTACAGGGGGCTCTGTCAGCTGGGAACACCCTTTTTCCCCATACTCGTAAGATTCATATGGATACACAATCTCAAACAAAAACGACGAACAATGGCAACGAACAACGGACGAATGATCTGCACAACGATGTGGCAGTAGCTGAAGGCAGAAACCGGGCCTCGGGTGTGGCTGGCCGGGAGATGCGAGTCTCGCTCTCTCGATGCGACTCGCACATGGTTCGGGAGAGGCAGCTGTCCGAATCGGATAGCGGCAGCTGCGCCTCTAGGGAGACAGCCGGGGAAAAGGCAGGCGCTCGAGATCGCGCTCCCCACCGAGTAGATTCTGGCGAAAGCGGTCGCGGACGCACGAGAGGAGGAGTGGCAGGCGCCAGAACATCGGCGCCGCGAAAGAGGGGGCGCGGACCCCATAACAACAGGGAAGTACGCCGACCTCGCCAGGGCCAAGGCGGAGTTAAACGCCCAGCAAGAACACGAGCTGTAGCTGCTAGCGGAGGCGGAGGTCTCGGAGAGGAGATGGGTGCTGCGAACGCGGGCCCGGGCAGCGATGCCCGTGGGTCCCGAGGAGGCGACGTCCGGCGAGCCCTCCGCTGGCACGGTCGAGGCGGCGCTGCACGTGATTGCCAGCGTCGCCAAGAAATCGCCGAAAATGAAGTGCCAGCACGTAGCCAGCGTCCGAGAGGCGGGGCGACACGGTGCGAGCGCTCCGAGCCCGCACTGAGTCGCGATGAGGGCAGAATTAGAGGCGGTGAAGCGGCTTACCGTCTCGTCCAAACCGTTGATCCTAAGATCAACCAGTTTGGACGGGCGGGCGACGTCCGCCCAAGGCCCCCATGATTTTTGTCAGCTCTGCGGCTAGGCGGTCGGCTGTCGGCACTTCCATCAGTTTGGAGCCGGTCATTCTAGTGCGTATTTTGACCGACTCTAAGCCAAAGTCGCTGAGAGCTATCGTTGAGGCCAAATACTCTGAACGCCTTGGTCAGAACTTCAGAGTATTTGGCCTCAACGACTTTGCCCTCTGCTGTAGTGGTGGTAGCCCCTCTTAAATGTCACTATTATGGCTGCCGTGTTGGGGCCACGATTTTAACGGCTTTTGGGGGGCCGCGGCACAATGCTAGGTTGCACCTGTTCAGGTGGGGGGGGAGTTTTAGTTGGGGTATTGCCCTTCCCCCTGGCTTTCCGGCCAACAACTTCGGACCAACGGGCTCCGTTCCCAGATACTTGGGGAACTTGCTCCTCCTAGTCCATTCCGATGTTCAGTGGTCCGCCCTTTCGTTGTGGGCGAGAGGAGAGGGGGGAGGCGCAGTTGACCTCGACTTTGACTCGGGGCACGTCTTGGTTCCCTGTTCAGCCAGTCTGGGTCTGGCCTTGGAGGCCTGTGCCGGTCCTTCTTCCCCTATCATGGCGTGAATACGATGTAAAGACGCGGGCCAAATTATTCCTCAAATGACCTAGGTTTTTCGAGGAAGATTTTGTTATTATGTCACTTGATTTCGATTTAATACGACTTGAATACGAATTGTGAGGATATGACCACCTACGTGAATCAAATTATTGAAACATCACAACGGTTGAGTGGAACTGGTTTTGAAATAACAGATCAGTGGATTGGATCATTGATGCTAGCAGGATTACCAGAAAAGTTTTCGCCGATGATTATGGCCATCGAGCATTCCGGTATACTCTATCTCATATTCTTACAACCGGGAGATTGGATGATAAAAATCGACATATCTCAAGCGTACTTCCACCTGCCAGTGGCCAAGTCTCATCGACCCTTCTTGAGGATCAGCTTCAAAAACCAGCTATACGAGATGACATGTCTCCCATTCGGGTTGGCGTCAGCACCTCATCTATTCTCATCTGTAACATGCTTGGTCGCGGAGACCTTGAGTGCAAAATATTGTCTAGTGCTAATCTAATTAGACGACTTCCTTTTGGTCCGTCAGGACCAATCCAAGTTATGCCTGCAGACCGCGGAGGTTGTCAGGCACTTGGAACACCTGGGCTGGCACATCAACCATCAAAAATCAGTTCTAACACCCACTCAAGACATGCAATACCTAGGCATACGATGGAACACGGCAACAATTACAATGTGCCTTCGAAGAGAGCATATAAAAAATAAACAGCTTGCTAAGCCAGTCGCTGACGAGAAACCGTGTAAGCCTCAGGATTGTTACTCAATCACGCTCAACGGGTGAACGGATCTCCATGAAATCTGGAACAAAGATAGCATAACACATGCTTAGCACAAAGATAGCTAGATAACACGTACCTTTTATCCCGGAAAAAGTACGGTTCCCGTGGGATAGACCATAAATTTCACGGGAAAGAAGTCGTGGGTTGTAAAACTATTTATTGCTCACTAGCTGTTGCTAGTGGTTTACAGACCAGAGGGATTGGCAACATATAGCGATAAGAGGTTAGACATTTTGGAGAGAATAGCAACTAAACTTTGTAGAGAATAAATTTAGATAAGATTCTTTGTTAAAATTCTGCGCGAAGGAAGTGTTATGTTCGGAATTTAAAGTAAAATACATCAATTCAATTATTTCTTATATTTTAATGTTGCAACCTCCTTACTAGTTGTTCTCGTAATAGTCTACCTCTTATTAAATCACTTGTGGCTTCACTCTCTACAAATATTTCATCAGATTCATTGCGGCTTTCTAATTCACCTGAAAATAATTCACATTTTGGTTGAGTGTGTTTGATTTTATATAACAGTAAGTTTTAATATAATAGAAATTGATCCTCATTGTCGAAATCTATAACCATATTGTGTAAGACAAGCACGCTAAAATAATGTGCTACATTTTAGTGGTTTGTAATGCAGTACTCTGTCCTTATGGAGGCAACGCCATCGATTTTTTAATCTAAAGAAAGTATTCTCAATAACAACTCTGGCTTTCATATGGACATGGTTATAGTTATTATTTGGATTAGCATCTAAAATGGGCGTCATCAGCCATGGGCGTTGAGGATATCCCGAGTCTCCGAGAATGAAAATAAAATGTATTATTATCACATGTATAAATGTAAGAACTATTTTTTTATATACTAAGGGGGCAAACAAGCAGTGGGTCACCTAAGAGATCACCGAGGCCCACTGTACGGGATTGACGATCGGTCGTTACGTTTGGGTGCGAAGGCCGCTAAATGTCAGGAGCCAGCACAAGTTTAGAGATATTTTCAATCGATAAAACGACAATAGTATGACACTGATAGATTTATTAAGTCAGTCAAATAGATATATCGATAGAGTCAAATAGAGATCAGATAAGAGACCTAATAGTAGCATGAACTCGAGTAACTCCAAGGCAAATAGCGGCCCACCACAGGTTGTGGGACCACCAACTTGAAGGAAAAAGTGCGGAACCCTCCCGTTTTTTACTTAAAAAGTAAAATTGCAGCTTTAGAATTGAATTTGGTACTCACCGGCCGCTGCCGCGGTACAAACTTCAGAACACAGTTAACCTGACACGCAAGCTTGCTAACATAAGTAGCATTTCGGTGTTGCGTAGACTTTTTTTGATAATTAATAGAGTAGAACTAGGCTCAACGGATATCATTTCTTTGTCTCATTTACATTTCTAGTAGACAAAGTGTCGTATACATAGTTTTTCTGATGAACATCCAATTCAACACGCACTGTTGTACGTATTAGCCACGTTTACTTTTTGCATGATTTAAGGTGTGGAGTGACTAAAATAATAATACCAAAAAGAAGGCTGCTCAGATTCATAACGCTGCAACTGGCACAGGTGGTGGTCTGACAGTTTTTACAAAATTAAACGAATTTGAAAATAGAGTTTTAAATAATATGGGCGTCCAAGTAGCTACTGGGTTAGCAGTTGAAGAGGCTGGATTATTGCTGGTTATTATACATAATAATTTATCATATACCAAAGTTTTATAATCTACAAGTATGCTATTTAAAACACCTCACAAAGTATGTTCTCTTACAGGAGACTAAAATTAAGCCCAGCCAAATTTCAGAACAACCTATACAATGTAAGTTATTTACTTGCAAGACTAGTCGCTTTAGTAGATCCTCGGCAGCGAATACGTTAACGTCAAAAGATTTTAAATTTTGCTACGTGCGAGAAGACGTAATTATCTTTGTACGGAGCAAAGACAATTACTATTAAATTTTTAAAGGTTTAAATTAATATTTCCTAGTTTTTTTATTGCTTCCGAAACTGAATTTGGTGTGAATTCTATCTGCGATAACGTATCATATAAAGTGGTGTAAACAAATCCAGTAAGCAGTGCACCAGCCGTGAGTAATAAGTAAAATTGTCTTAAGTGAGTCCATGTTTTTACGAACGCGTCGCACAACTCGCGCAGCGCTTGCACCTACCCACATTGAAAGTTATTATTTTATACAGCATATATGTAAATGTTGTGGTTTTTTTTACATATTGGCATTCCGTAAATCGTCAGGAAAGAATTTTAACAATGGCGTCTGCAAATAAATGTTCAGGTTGCAAAGCTGCTCTAAGAACTAAAGAATACTTAGTATGTGTGATCTGTAGATACTTTAGCGCAAAGTAAGTATGACTTACTTTACGCTAAAGTATCGGAGTAAGCTTAAATGTCGAAATAAGCAACCAAAATAGGATAATAAAAATACACCTGTTAGGTCAATGACCTCTCCTATTGCCGCTGCTAGCTCCGACACCCCTGAGAGTCTGTGGAGCCGTTTGAGTGGTTAAGTTGCAGTAATGTTACAGTCCGGTATGGTAAACAGCGGCGTGCTCCCTTGGGAGTCGACACCGGCGTTACTCTTGACGGCAATAGAGAAGTGATTAAACAGGAAATTTTGTCCTCGGTAAGAGAGCTGGTAATAGAAGAGCTAAGAGGAATAAGACAGCAAATTTCTGACTTTCATGAGTCTGTCGCATTTTTCAA
>DWTW01002411.1:0-11059 GCA_018246275.1 Papilio slateri
TTCCCGCTGCTCGTTTGCCCCCTTCTCGTTTAATAAAAAAAAAAAAAAGCACGTTTATAATGAAAGGCCTGTTACTCCTGGACAACGTAACGGCGAAAGAAATGTTTAAATCGGTTTAATGTTTTCAACAAAAATGCATTAGTATTTTATAGTTTCCTTATTACGAACATACAGATCTTTCCTCTTTATAAGTATAGATTTCATTATTATTTTTTAAAAAATCCGTCAGAAACGAAACGAAATCCATTGGTGCCAACTAGTACAAGTTGCCGTTTTTATGAATAAACTGCACAGAAGCTGATTGCTGCATGAAGACAATTTGCATTTACGAGTATTTACTGAAATAGTTACGCTTAAAGAAAAACTTTAAGCAACGTAATATAAAGCCAACGTAAGATAGCCAATAAAAAGTAGATCGATTGAATTGCTAATTATTTAATCGAACTAATCAAATATGATTGAAATATGGTTCGGTTATGACATTTAATTCAACATCAAGACAAACAATTTCAGTTTTCATATCAATCCGCAAAATACAATTTTAAATAGATATAAAGAAACAAGCATAACCATACATAATTAGAAATAGATATACTCGTACATACATAACTAGAATTACAGAACTTTACTTGACTTTTAACTGCTTATTTCGTAGTTATAGAGCAAAACAATTATATTTGTTCAGAAAACATACTAAGCAAATTACTTGGTTGTTCATGTGGGTTAGGTCTGCCTGCAAATCTACTAAATTCGAAATCAAGTATTGTTTCGCGCATACGGTCTTCTTTTGTAAAGGAAAGAGTAAGTGATTTTTAGTGTAGGAGCGATGAAAGGATAGAGGAAGAAAGGGATAGTTAACAAGTAGTCTGTATCACTTAATTTCCCAGGTGAAACTCAATGTAACCCTCTACTTCACGCTTTTATAAAGTTATAGTACTTCTCCGGTCGTACCTACTCATCTATGCAGGTGTGAAGTCACTAGGTAATTGTTGTCGTATTGCTCGTCTAGGAACATATTTAAGGTTACTTTTTACCAAATCGGACGGACTTGGTACAAAGTAACCTTTAGCTAAGAGTCTAATATAATTTTATTTTCATATTTCTGGGGTTTTCAGATTGTGCTAGTTTTTTTTAATAATTTCAAAGAAATTTTACATTAAAATATTACATAAAATTTCATAAAAATTATCTTAATTATGTACGTTAGTTCTATCTTCTTTGAGTCCTGTTGAATGCCACTGATAGCAGATTTTTTTTCTAAGGTGAAAAGTTGGCATGGCATGTAGTATTAACATTTGGATGAAACCTCTAATCATAATGAAGCTTTGAATTTCATCAATTTAATATTCATTAAGTCTTTGATATTTTAACAATTTTATTCGAGTTAGAGATTTATCCGAGTATTGGAAAGTTAAATAATGTAAAAATTATATCGTTAAATCAAGTAGAGCACAAATGCAACACTAAAAAATCTATACCCAATTTAAAACGAGAAACTAACGTGCTTAACAGCACCATGCCCCATGCATTCATATTTAAGGTTACTCCTGGTGCGTTAACTATTTTTTATAATTTCCAATATGAAGATATTTTACATTTATTTTATTTTACTTCAGTAAGTGGCGAAATATCTAGAAATTTCAACATCGTCAGCAAAAAAAAAACGTTAGTTCGCGCTCAAGGAACGTATCAAAGTCGGTCCTTTGCTGCCCACATCCAGAGGACTCCCACAAACTTGTCCAGATCGTCGCTCTGTTTTGTGGGGGCCAACCTTAGCTACTCTAGTACGTGGCCGTCATTCTAGAACGCTTTTTTAAACTTCGAAGTAAATTACAATAGTGCAATTTTCAAAAGCAAACAAAAACAAAATTCAAAAATAAGCTTCACACTGAGTTAGTAAAATTAGATGACTACTTTCTGAGTTTCCCAACAAAACCTCCCTGAGTCAAATCCCAAATAAACAAATCAGTAGCTGTAGCTGATCTGAAAATATTAATAATTAATAAACTTATTATCAACAATCTTAACTTTTATTGTATTATATTCAAAAAAGTCCAAACAAAGAAAGGTAGGATTGTAGTGCGAGTCATGAAGGCAAACTTACTAAACCGGTCGGCTGTAAATAATTTAACGAGTCTTCCCGGACATGCGGACTGTATACAAAGAAATTTTAAGTTGTCAATATCTTTTTTTATCTTTCAATACCTTTTTTTAAAATATAAAAGACCTGTATCTGGTCGTTGACTCCATTACGAAACCTTTATATATACTTTGCTTTGCAATATAACTGATAGGTTATATATAAATAAGTTTTATGTTCATAATGCATAGGTATGCGTTGTGCATAACAACGCTGTATTTTCTGGAGATTTTCTAATGCCACCATAATATATTTTGCATACAACAAAACTGACTATGATATTTGAATCAACCAAGTGAAAGCATAGTGGTAGTTTTCTGGAATAACAACAGTCACTAGACAGTTGGATAAGGTTAGGCCAAATTGCATTGTTGCAGCGACTCATACAGGCGATCACCGGGCACGGCGGCTTCGTTGATTGTATGTGTAGAATTGGACGTGAGGCATCAGCTAATTGCTTCCAGTGTAATGGAAACGAAGATTCTACATCGTACACTCTGGCGGTAAACCCGGCATTGCAACATGAGCGGCAAATTCTCGCCCAATATATTGGATTGGACTGTTGTTTCGGCAATGCTCAGCGAGATCTCGGCGTGGAGGCAGTAGCTTCCTTTTGCGAAACCGTCATGGCTAAAAAGGAGGCTGTTTAGCGGACTCGAGAGAGCGCAGATCCCATTCGGAGACGACGCCGTCATAGCGCTAACGCGCCTAATTACAGCCTCCCGGAGTAATCTGTTTCACCCACTATAAACGTGGCTTTAGGGGGAGCAGGCGCATAGGCTAAGGGCCCTAAGCAGGCCCTACAGACTGGCCCTGAGTAGAATTACTCGAGCCATGAAGACATCGTACGTAATAACTGCGTATCCTCGTGATGGACTATATTTTTAGCGAAGCGTCCGTGACCCCTCGTCACGGACGGTCGCCGTGAGGTTTTAGTCGGTGCAAGTCCGAACTTATTTTTACCCCTTTAAAGTTAAGTATGTAAGGCATTTTCCCACGCAAAAAAAGGTCAAATTTGGTTGGTTTAAGTTTTAGCGTAGGCTGGTAATGTCGATCTCCTAGTTTATATAAACCGTGAAAGATGTAATATGTAAGTGCAAAAAACTAAAACTAAAAGGTTGAGTAACATTATTAACATTTTATTTAGAAGATGGTTAAAGCCAAGTACTAGATTCGATCTTACAACGTTCTGCTTCGCAGACTCTGCACCCTTACCCGCGAAGTTTAAGCATATTGATATTTGGTGCTTGACCGGAAATGACGTATACAAGACAAAACCATAGATACCTTGGCCGAAAATATGATAATTTAACTCAACATACGCGAACTTGCTTAGTTTAAGCACTAGTAAAAGTAGTAGTAGACTTCAAAGATTTAAAAAAATGCATAAGTCAAATAGCTTTCATTAGATTGTATACATTTTTAGACATGTATTTGTACTAGTAAACTGCATATTTTTTAGGAAAAAACCCAAATTTAGTAAACAATAGGATGATGGATGAAAAACATGGCCAGAATAGATAGATAATATAATCCACCCATATTTTATACCTACCCGTATAATCATTGCAAATTTGGATTTCGTGGTTTTAGTCACAAAAAATATTTTCTAAATTCGTAAGTGCCTGAATCAATCATTACATGTTAACACTTGTAAGTTTTCATTAAAACTAGGATGTGATCTAGGTACCCCATGGAAGTGTAAAGAACAATTATTTATTTTTATTTTATGGAAGAAGGTGGGAAATGAGCGGGCGGTTCACTCGGTCTTGTGACCGCTACCCATAGGCGGATGCGACAAACAAATGAGTTGCAGATGCGTTGCCTTCCGTTATCCATCCCCTCCCCGTCAAATCCTCTTCCCCTACTCATCCTATCCTTATTAGGAAAGGATGGGAAGGGGAAGAGGACTGGAATTGGGCCTCCGGCACCTCACTCATCAGACGAAACGCAGTAGCATACTTCAACTTCACGCTTGTCTTCTGTGCACCATATCCCGGTCGGCGGGTTTACGCATCTTTTTATAGTAATATAATTTCTTAACCCGATCAAAAATAAAATGATCAAGTCAATAAAATACCATTATTCCTTTTAAGTAAGACTAATTAATAAAAACTGACATCACGTGTATTCTCATATCATATATTTGCGGTATTATAAATTATTGTCGCGGACCGATAAAAAATCTATTTTATTTCATAATGGACAAGTTTAGTGTCAGAATAGACTAAACATTCAATTTGCTATGCGTGGCATATTATAATTTTAAATAATGCTAAAACCACATCATTTCTTTTAAGAAATGTTAAGTCAACTTATCAAATGTTAACGACATTTGTACGGCCACTGATATACCTAATGTGCGTGAACTTTATAATGTATTTAACGCCGGGACCTGTTACTCAACCGATGAAAGGAAAATTATCATATTCACCAGTCTATTATAATCACTTAGGCATATGTAAAGAATCATACCGAATATATATCGAGGAGACGTTTAGAGTTTTTTTTTAATGCCAGATACATCACGAACTTAGGCACATTCATTCACTTTAAAGGAAAGTTGATAGTGTTCCCGCCTGGTGATCAATGCGTATTAGTGGCGCAGTACGTTATAAATATCCAGAAAAAGTTCGCTACCCATTCCGTATTCCCATACCGTCTTGAGGCACTGTCTGCAATTCTGTCTACTTCACCCTGTATCCGCGTATATCTATCGGCTGTAGATATTTGAGGATGGCAGAATTATTCATATTTACAGACAGACTGTATAATAAATCGGGCAAGGGGATGTATTTGCCTGTTCATCTTACAGAAAATATGATGTTATCAACCGAAAATTTGAACCCAACAACTAACGTTGTTCTCTAGAAAAACCCTTATAAAAGGTAGACTTAATAGCGTGTTACTTTTTATATAAGAAGAAAGAGAGGATTAATAATAACCGGCTAAAAAGATTTTTTTTTTCGCTAACGTTAAAACAGATTTTTAACGTTTTTAACCGACTGCAAAAAGGTGAAGGTTCTCAATTCGATTAGTTTTTTTATGTATGTACATCGATTACTCTGAGATTTATGATCCCATTTAGGTGATTCTTTTTTTTTCTCTTTTCGTTCTGATAGTAAATATAGCCTTGTGGCCCCAGGTTTAAGCTTAAAGTATCGCTAAGCATAAAATAAATTATCAGCTGATATGTGCCCTATGACATTTTCATTTTACGATATCAAATGTAAAAAATCAAATTACCTTCATGTCGGCCCCATCAAACGTTACTCATCTTCTGATTGACATTTGGTTCGACAGGAAGCATAACCATTTGAATGTTAGAACTACAATCAATAAGCCTATAAATTTCGATTTATTAACATAATTTTGAAATCATGAATAAATTATGTTTAAGGGGACGTGTTTTCTGCAAATATTTCCTTATCAAGGTATATTTTACTTTACACCATGGTTTGACTGAAAGTCATTAACTAACAACTTAAATCCTCTGCGTAACCCTTTTAGTTAAGGCTACACTTTAAAACAGGCCAAAAAAAAGCATTTTTGTTTATTTATGAAATAAAATTATCTAAGTTAAATGGCTTTAAATTATGTCTTAATAATAGCAACAAATGAGAACCGAAATATCATGTATGCCTTTTTAAGTGTAACACAATCGTGTTTGTTAAGTGTTGTTATATGCAGGGTGTCCGGAAATGACGAGTACAACGGAAGACCAATCTGTGGTCTTCCTTGGCCGAAAATATGATGATTTAACCCAAGTTATATAGGTATACAAAGTTGCTTAATTTGGGCGCTAAAAAGCTACAAATATGATGAAAAAATCTGCATTTTTCAAAAATTTTAATAGACTTAAATAGTGGTAACATGTAATCACTGATTAAAGCGCCTAGGAATTTAAAAATTATTTCATTAACGCAGAACCCTTTGCCAAATAAAAAAATTACGAAAGAGTAAAAATCTTGTAAATAACAGCTATTCAAGAAAAAAATTGACAGTGATTAGCGGTTACAAAAATATGAGTGGATAATTTGTTAAAACCGTGTTTTGGAGCAACCTGTTAATTTCTAGACTAGAGTTAATTCCACAAAAAGATGTATTTCGTTAGCACATACACGTTGTTAAAACAATGAATAATATCCGTTAAAGACTTTTCGAGATATTTAATAAAAATATATAATTTTTTATCATCTAGTGCCCAAACTAAACAACTTTGGATATAGGTGTAATATTTTCGGCTGAGGAATATGAGGGTCTTCCGTAGTTCACGCAATTTCCGGAGACCTGTGTATACCCATATATAAAACGAAGTTGTGTTAGTTACTCCACTTCTATAACTTAAGAACGGCTGTACAGATTTTTTTGGATATTTGATTTGGTGGATTTGTCTCCACCCGAATAGCAGAATAAGTAATTAAAAATAATGAAAAATCCACGAAAAAAAAATATATCAAGAAAAAGCTATATTTTTATATGTGACAAAAGCCAAGGAGTTTTTATACATTTTTCTGTTTAAATTCAAATTTCGATATTTAATATTGATTGTCATTAGACTTGGCATTGCGAACTGTCAGAGATTTTTATACATATCTTATGTATGTGATTATTGTGAATAAAACTCTACAACCTTATCTCTGATGAAATGACAGAAACTACAGAGTATATAATTATACATCCTGACTTATATAACAGAACGAAAAATGTCCTATATTTTAAGGTGCTATTTTCACTAGGTTTCACCCACCGGACGTTTGATTTTAGCAGGATAATAACTAAATAGCAGACATTTTATATAGTTTAAGTTTGAACCAGATAGTGTAATGCTCGCAAAAAAAATTGGCGTCATAATTATCACTTTGACGACTTTAAAATTTGCCACAGAAATTTTCTAATCTAGAGGGCTTGCACTCGATGAATCAATATTTTTGTAATGAACCTTATGCAAACGAAGTCGGGGTCTGCCAGGGTCTGTCTGCTACTATTATACAAATTGGCCCAGGTGAGAAAATCCGTAAGCACGAATCGTTTTTAACTATATACTATTCTACCATCCCCTTTGCTTTTTCGCTTAATAAACTTACATTAATCTATTCATTAATATATAAATCTGATTATATTTCTATTAATATTGTCGCAACTAAAGTTAAACAATATTTATGGTCGGCTCAAAAGCGCCCGTGTATTTCTATTCGCCAAATTCCTTATAAGTATAAGAACGATTTTTTTCTAAAAGTGATTTTTTACAAAATTATTTTGAACGTATTGTGTATACTGTATTTATATTTATTGATTTCTGGAATGTTACTTTTATTTAGAATTTTAATTTCGCCAAGGGTTTAGATTAAACAAAATGCATATTTTCTAAATTCCTGAGCGCCTATTTCGGTGATTGTACCCTTTACACTAATAAAGTTTTAAGGTTAGCGTTAAAGATTATACAGGCGGTTATAAAAAATAGGTTGATAGTTTATGGTGACCACGTGTTTGAGCATCCTGTTAATTTCTACGACTAGAACAGTAGTAGGACCAGCCGCACCAGCAGTGATTCTGCTGCGCTCGAGTGGGTCACCCCCAATGGGAAAGTTCGATAAGATCTCACAGAACACAGGCGTGAAGTGTTGGGTCTGACGAATGAGGTGCCGCAGTCTCCATCCTCTTCCTTTCAACCCCCTCCAAAAGTAGGCTTTCCTTATACTCTCCCCTGGCTGGCTAACACAAAGGCTGATAACAGATCAGCAGCTCTTTTAATTATGGCGGATCTCTATGGGTAGCGGTAATCACCTAACATTAGATGAGTGGCTTGCTCGCTTACCGTCCCCTTACATTACTGTTTTGCCTTTTCAGTGTTGTTACATTGATTCGTTTTAACTGTATTAACTTTCCGGGATACTATGTTTTTGGAAACGTTTAATCGCTTCCGGGGACTTAAATGCCTTGGGATGAAAAGTTTCTGAATTATTTTCCTTTTCTTCATGTTTAAATAAATTGATACAACTCTTTAAAGTTCATTTTTTAGCATATGTTTTTATTGTAGGTATCGTTTTTACTACAATATTTAAACTTTAAAAATATATTTTTTGAAATATCGAATATTTCAGACAACTTCTTACCAGAACTGAAACAATTGTTATATTATAATTAATCCACTGTATGGTAAACAAATAACATTTATTTATTATAATGAGAAGCCTTTCTCTACAGATCCTTATTGTATTTTTAAACAGGTAAACAAAAGGTTTGGTCACAAAATTTTGACATATATCATTTGACATATACAAACTTCGATCCACTAGAATTAATTTATGTTGTTACTCTATTAGCTGTATTCATTGGCGGATCCAGAGGTGGGGATACGAGGCTTAAGCCAGAAAGCTTCCATGGCAAATTTTACAGACAATTCGATAATTATAAGTCCAATTATTTTTAGCCAGCATTACACTACCTGGTCTTAACTTAAACTATATAAAATAGTGTGTGCTTTTTAGTTTTTACCCCGCTAAAATCCACTGGGTCCAGTCCCCAAATGACAATCATCGATCCGCTACTGATATATTACGTTATTACCCTTGTTGAATTGTTGGATGGGTTGCACTCGGATCGATTCCCTTCATATATACACAACATTTTACGTTTTTTTGTAAAAGTTAGGATGTATAATTATACACACTTTGTAGTCTTATTATTTAATTAGAGATAACATGGTAGGCTTTTATTTATAGTAATCATATATTAACAGTAATCACATACATAAATTTTTATAACAATTTTTGACGGCCCACAATGCCAAATAGAATGACAATCAAAATAAATTATCGAATTTAAAAGTAAAAATGTATAAAAACTTCGTTGCCACAACTCTCATATAAATGAATCAGAAAACGCTTTTCTTGATATATTTTTTTCGTTAATTTTTCATTTTTTATTAGTTATTCTGCTATTCGGGGCGGAGCAAATCCAACAATTTAAATAACAAAAAATCTATCCGTTCGTGATTTATGAGTGTGGCTAATGCATAAGCGCAGGATAATTATACATTTCCCTGCTATTTACCTTATTTCTGCAACCATGCAGTATTACAGTCGTTTAGTGATGACGTAAGCAAATATCGTGATTCAAAAAATTTAAGTCCAAAACTTCCATCAGTTCCTACTTATTATCCCGGTGGGATCCGTGACTGGTTGTAGCCGACATTCCTATTCATGACAACAAAGCCCTTAACATAAATTTCTCTTACAACCAAGTGAATGTCTATTTAGTCACTTCGCTAGATACTACAAAATAAATGTCAAAATTAAAGACTTCATTACTTTAGGCATCATTTTCATCAATTAAATACTTTTATAGTCATATAGGGACTGATATTTGATCCCATAGGACGATGTGATTATTTAACAAGAGTGCGGCCTAATGTCTGCGATCCTGTTTGTAGAAAACAAATTTTTGTACAATTGTTTTCAAACTTATGTACAATTGTAGGTATACGTAGAAATGAAAAAGAGGGAAAGTTATTTAGAATGTGTATTTTAGCTTTAGCGGAAATAACAAAAAAAATTAGAACAGTGCAAAACTTTTGAAACAATAAAAAAAAACTTTATTTACAATTCTATAGCAATCGATAAATAACTAGTATTGTAAAATAACATTTTTGCAAGAAACTTTAGAAGAATAATAATAGCGCTATAATACCTTTAAGAATTAACAATAACAATTTTACTGACTAGAGAAGATTTAAGGTAGATGAGCACCCACGGGCTTGTAACCATTCTCATCGGCAGTGTAGTCTACTCTGTAAGTTACACCGTCGGGGCCCAGGTATTCGTAGAATCCTTTAACCCTGGGACCATAGTTTTCATTATCTATTTGCTCAACCTTGCCGTCTTGTTCGGCGAGGATTTTGTTTTCAGTCTCAAGAAGATAATGGTATCCACCAGGGGGAAGGTAATCATGGTACAAACGAATAATGTCGTATTTGTTTAAGTAGTTTTCATCATAAGCTCTATTGGGAGGAATAACATATGGTTGTTGAGTTGGCTTGTATGTTGGTACGAAAACTGCTACAGGGCTCGGACTTGGCGAGGGTGTGGGAGAAGGACTTGGGCTGGAAACAATGATTGGTGTTGGTCTAGACGCCTCAGTGGTCGTAGGGCCATATTCCGGTGTTGTAGACACTGATCCAGAGAAAGCACTTCCGCTATAAATAAAATAATCAATATTAATATCTCGTTGGTAACGTACAGTTTGTTTAGCTTGCCATTGGTATTTATGTACCTCTTTTTAGTTTTTAATTTAAAAAAAATATTGAATTTTACTCGCATGTCCAAATAACTTTCTTTCCTTACTTTAAAGTCGAATACCTAAAACTTCTTGTACGTAAACGCCTGGCACTCATTAGATATTCATTTTTGTTCGACCTAATTTCCTTTTCCTTTTCCTTTTACATGATCATCCCCTTTCTGCTCGAAGTCCTTTAAATACATTATATTGTTTCAATGTAAGTTCCTATACACATATGATTTCAGTAATTCCCGTTTTCTATATTTTCTGAAATTATAATATTCACACCTACCTGAACATGCCCACTTATTCCTCAGCATACAACCTTCTTACTTACTTTGAGTTACATCTTACTTTTAGTACTTATGTATTTTTTTCCCTATAGAAATAAGAATTGCTCGCAATAGATTTTTATTTTATATTATATCGATCCTACTATTCCCTTAATTAAATAATGAGCTCACCTGGCATCACCGCTGTTATCAAATCCCACCGCGCTCCCTGCGGAGCCTGACCCAGTGTAACCGGGCCCCGGTGAGGCCGCGCCGGGCGCGCGGGCCGCCGGGGGCGCGGGGGGGCCGGGGGCGGGGGGGGGCGGGGGCGGGGGCGGGGGGGGGGGGCGCGGGGGGGGGGGGGGGG